>JARQOC010000010.1:94392606-94498473 GCA_033576535.1 Allobates femoralis | reverse complement strand
TCAAGAGGAAAGAATTCAATATTGTCAGTGGTTTTAGACCTTCAATCCTGAAAAAGAAAGCATTACATGATCTCCAAGAGAACATATGGCAAAAAATTCAGGCTGCATCACAGACGTCCTGGAGAATACAGCCAACAATTTAGAACGTTGTGTACAGTTGTGCTTGGACACGAATGGTGGACATCATTTTCTTATGAACCAAAATGTGTTCAGTCAAATTTTAGCATGATCTTTTAGAAGTTAATGCAATTTTTGCGAATCGCCCTATAGGACTCCATTTGTCGGCATAAACACGTTGTGCATTTACCATTCCCACCGGCATTAACTCTTATGGCCACTTTACACGCGGCAACAGGAAGATATAACCGGCAGGTGTCGGGGACAATTGTACCTTTTACCTTCAAAACACCTTGCAGATACCTGAATTACACGCAGCCACTTAAAGGTGTTTTCAAGGTAAAAGGTACAATTGTCTCCGACACCTGCCGGTTTCTGTCTTCCTGTTGCCGCGTGTAAAGTGGCCATTAGGTTTCGGGTGGAAGACAAAATTTAATTATCTGCTAATAGGTACTCAAAGTAAAATTATGTTTTTATACTTTTAAGTTATCAATTAAACTAAATTAGTGAAAAGTACAATATCATTTATCAATATATTTAATTTGCTGTTTCCAGGGATTTTTTTGTTGAGTTTACATCTGGAAGATGGAAGCATTAGTTTAACAATCAGAATTATAAGAAAAATGTTACATGCATCATAAAGAAAAGAAAACTTTTTTAAAGTCAGATTTACATTAGGGGAAAACAATACAGGATGAAGTTAAGGGAAACGGAACAGCTGCACCGACTTTAATATATCATGACGTGACAATTAGTAAACACGCTTATGAAAATGATCCTTTGGTGCAACATTACAATACCTGCACCATTCTTAAGTTGTAAGCTGCTGACAAAATGAAACACCAGCTGCAGAATAAACTGATGAATATGCAGATAATGGGAATTTTAATATAATGCGAGTCATGTCATCAGCATTTGTGAATAGCAGCTGTCACCCCTTCAATGGAATTACATAGGAAACGGTATTTTTATATTCTTTTCTATTTCAGTAAATTAAACTGTCTTTCTTCATCCTCTTCTGGTTGGATTTCTTTATACTTCTAAAAATGTTTTGTGCACAGCCGTTATACAGAATGGAAACGAAAAAAAAACGAATGTAGTGCTTAATTTATTTCTGTTTTAGTTATCATTACTATTATTAATATGTCTTACAACAATGCAAAATAATTATTCCATAAATATATATAAAGAGAGCGACTTTGAGCCAAAATATTGCCGTCTATGCATATTGGTAAATAAAAATATGTGTGTGTTTGTATGTGTATATGTATATATATAATATACTGGAAGAGGGTGTTTTCATACACTGTATATGTGCATACTTTCTCCTGTATATATTATATCTATATATATAAATATATATGTGATATGTATGTATGTATCTACATTTGCATCTGTGTGTATATATGTGTGTGACGAAATGGACTCCTTCAATGTAAAACATATAATGATTTCTTATGTAAGGCTGGGTTCACACTTGCGGACCCCTCCGCAGTGTTCTGTGGAGGGCATCCACAAGCTGAGTGCAGCCTCCGCAAGCCCCTATGTTTATAATGTGAGTGCACGGTGCTGCGCTTGACTGCGCATGACCATGCGCTCCCATTCATTTGCCTGTGTGATTTGTACGCAGGCGGATGCCTGCACACAAATCACACACTCTCGTCCACACCAAGAATGCAACATGTCGCTTGGCAGCAGTAGGATACAGGCAGCTAATCTAGGATCTTCGGGTCCGATTGGCAAGCCATAACCCCAGGCCTAGGCATTTTGGTGCCGACCAAGGGGATCAGAACCTGGACTATAAAACCACAAGGACTTCAACATCGAATTATCGGATTCGGCTGTGATGACAAAGATTGCATAAGGAAGCCACGCAGGTTGGGACAATCCAGTCACCTGCCTACAGACTTTGCCGTGCTGACTCAGCTTGCTAAATATGGCATTATTTCTTTCTCATTGGGTGCCTGCCAAAAGCAGGGTGCCACTGGTTTGGAATAAATAGCCCTGGAAGATCTGAGACACGAAGATTCTAAACCCTGGTGAGCCAGCGGAAGGGTGAGATTCTGGTGCCTGTTACATTATGTGTTATATGCTGTAAACTGTTTGGGGATCCAATAAAGCCTTAATATTGTGCTTCCCTCACCCTGTGTTGTCTGAGTAGTGTTCCGCCCACAGTTAAGGAGCTCGGGAATTCAGTTGGGGATGAGCCCTGGTCCACGTTGTCTTTGTAAAGGCAGCTGGGCCAGCGGACAAGAACACCACTGACCCACAATGTGCACTGTATAGACACATGTATCTGTTCTCTGTATACATATATAATGTGTTTGTATATTTATGCTGTGTATAGATACATGCATGTATGTGCTGTGTGTGTATATATTGTAGCGATATACTCACTGAGCGTGTTAGAGGACACTCAAAGGGTAGCGGGATTTTAGCAAACAGACTGTAAAATAAATCCCTTGGTTTATGACACCATAATGCACACAACATAAACAGTCCATTATAACATGCACATCAACGCAACATTAGTGACATACTGTCTGTCCCAATGGCAGATACGCCTGGCGGTATTTATATAGTCCCTCAATGTGGGTTACTTTCCAGCTCACATGGTTTCCTCAATGAGTGCCTCTGAGGACACCGGCCACTTCCACGCATACTATCCCAGGTGCATTCCAGGACAATGGCCACCCAAGCTCTGAGAGTGAAACCCAGTCTGTGCCTTCCAGGACCTTGTCAGAGCAAAGCTTGGTAGCCATGTATGTTTCAGAGACATCCAAGACTCTGCACACAATCTCTGGACTTCATGTCTTCCAGGGCACAGCTTTTCCCAAGTATGAGGAGTCCCATGGCCCCTGAAACGCATGCCTTCCAGGGAGCTGTTGTCTGCTTCTAAACATGAGACCTGGCCTTCTGGCCATATGTCTTTCAGAGCAGATTCTGCTTTCCCAAATGCACAGAGACATCTAATCACATTAACATACAGATTCTATTCCATGAGACAGCCAGGTGAGGGAGTAATCAGGTTAGTCAAACACACCCCTGTCATTTGGCTCACTTGCAGCCCAGTAAACTCGCTGAACTACAAGTCCCAACATACAGATTTCTGAGTTTATATTGTAGAGCACAACCTGCCTCTGCGATATATACTCGCCACTCGCTTCATATATATATATATATATATATATATATATATATGGTGTGTATATATACATATATATACACATGTTATTTGCTCAAGAGCATGGACGCCAATGTTTCAACTCATATAGATTCTTGGACAAAGTGCTTCAGTGTCCGCGCTGCTGCTCCATGTTCCCTGAGGAAGGAGCTCGGGAGGGGGCTCCGAAACGTGTCGGAAAATAAAGGCTGTAGCTGTACCAGACATTCCTGTGTCTGTGTTTCTTTGGTCTCGGAGCAGCAGGGCGGACACTGAAGCACTTTGTCCAAGAATCTACAGGATGGTACGTCACATCCTGGCTGAAGTAGCCTCTACACCAACTCTGGGTGTTCCAATATGGCCGCCTGTTGCCATGAGCGGGGCTTCCAAAGCCCCACTCCCGCCATCAGTACAAGCTGCGACCCCACACACACTCCGGTCACACTCCCCACTCCTCCACACACCCTCCGACACTACACTTCGCATCACACCACCCCTCAGTTGCCACGTCCACACACACACACGTCCCCGTCTTCCACTCTCCTTGCGCCCCCCTCCTCACTCAGCACCTCCACACTCATATCCCCACTCATACCTCCATGCACTCTGCCTGCCATACTTACCACCGGCCCATCGTCTTCCCCACCGTCGCCGCCGCATCTTCGCGCCGCCGTCCCCACCATCTTGCTTCCACTCCTCCGTCCCGGCGACATCTTTCTTCCAAAATGGCGTCTGGGAACTCTCGCGAGACTTCTCGGCCCAGGAAGTCTTGCGAGAGTTCCCGGACGCCATTTTGGAATAAACATGTCGCCCGGACGGAAAAATGGAGCCAAGATGCTGGGGACGGTGGAGCGAAGATGCGGCAGTGGGGAAGACAATGACCCGGTGGTAAGTATGGCAGGCAGAGTGCCTCCGTTCTCTGCTGACCAATCTGCCCGCCGCACTGCGCTGACCACTCTGCCTGCCGCACTGCGCTGACCACTCTGCCCGCCGCACTGTGCTGACCACTCTGCCCGCTGCACTGCACTGACCACTCTGCTCGCGCACTGCGCTGACCACTCTGCCCGCCGCACTGCGCTGACCACTCTGCCCGCCACACTGCGCTGACCACTCTAAACCACCGCACATGCTGCTAAACACTGAGCGACCATATACTGTGTAACCACTAAGCCACCATACTTTGCTAACCACTGAGCCACCGCGCAGTGCTAACTACTGAGCCACCGCACAGTGCTAACCACTGAGCCACCGCGCAGTGCTAACCACTGAGCCCCTGCGCAGTGCTAACCACTGAACCACCGTATACTCTGCTAACCACTGAGCCCCTGTGTACTCTGCTAACCACTGAGCTGCCATACAGTGCTCCATCCTCCCTCATCCAACCGCTTTGTCCTCCATCCTCCTCCTCCCACCGCTCTGTGCTCCATCCTCCCCCTGCCTGTGCCATTCCATTCTCCTCCACCGCTTCCTCCTCCTTCCTTTGTCCTCCTCCTCTCCGCCACTTCATCTTCCATCCTCCCCTGCCTGTGTTGCTCCATCCTCGCCCACCCCACCGCTTTGTCCACCGTCCTCCTCCCCCCGCCGCTCTGTGCTCCATCCTCCCCCTGCCGCTCCGTCCTTCCCCACCCCACCGCTTCCTCCTCCTTCTTTTGTCTTCCTCCTCTCCGCCACTCCATCCACCATCCTCCCCCTGCCTCTGCTGCTCCGGCCTCCCCCACCCGCCCACTTTGTCCTCCATCCTCCTCTCCCCCGCCGCTTTGTGCTCCATCCTCCTCCTGCTGCTCCATCCTCCCCCTGCCTGTGCTGCTCTGGCTTCCCCCACCCCACCACTTCATCCTCCATCCCCCACTCCCCCATGGCTCTGTGCTCCGGCCTCCCCCTGCCGCTTCATCCTCCCCCTGCCTGTGCCGCTCCATCCTCCCCACCCCACCGCTTCCTCCCCGTTCTCCCCTGCCTGTGCTGCTCCATCCTCCTTCACCGCTTCCTCCTCCTTCATTTGTCCTCCTCCTCTCCACCACACCATCCTCCCCCTGCCTGTGCTGCTCCATCCTACCCCACCACTTCGTCCTCTATCCTCCTCCCCCACCGCTCTGTGCTCCATCCTCCCTCTGCTGCTCTGTCCTCCACCTTCCTGTGCCGTTCCATCCACCCCCACCCACCGCTTCCTTCTCCTTCCTTTATCCTCCTCCCCCTCGCCACTCCATCCTCCATCCTCCCCCTGCCTGTGCTGCTCCGGCCTCCCCAACCCTGCCGCTCTGTGCTCCCCACCCCACCACTTCATCCTCCATCCCCCACTCCCCCATGGCTCTGTGCTCCGGCCTCCCCCTGCCGCTTCATCCTCCCCCTGCCTGTGCCGCTCCATCCTCCCCACCCCACCGCTTCCTCCCCGTTCTCCCCCTGCCTGTGCTGCTCCATCCTCCTTCACCGCTTCCTCCTCCTTCATTTGTCCTCCTCCTCTCCACCACACCATCCTCCCCCTGCCTGTACCACTCCATCCTCCCCCACCCTAACGCTTCCTCCTCCTTCCTTTGTCCTCCTCCCCTCCGCCACTCCATCCTCCGTCCTCCGCCTGCCTGTGCTGCTCCATCCTCCCCCACTTGCCGCTTTGTCCTCTGTCCTCCTCCCCCCTGCCGCTCTGTGCTCCGTCCTCCCCCTGCCTGTGCCGCTCAATCCTCCCCCACCCCACTTCTTCCTCCTCCTTCCTTTGTCCTCCTCCCCTCCACCACTCCATCCTCCGTCCTCCCCCTGCCTGTGCTGCTCCGGCCTCCCCTACCCCGCCTCTTCGTCCTCCATCCTCCTCTCCCCCGCCCTCCTCTATGCTCCATCCTCCCCCTGCCGCTTGTCCTCCCCCTGCGCTCTGTCCTCCCCCTGCCGCTCTGTCCTCTCCCTGCCGCTCTGTCCTCTCCCTGCCGCTCTGTCCTCCCCCTGCCGCTCTGTCCTCCCCCTGCCGCTCCGTCCTCCCCTGCCTATGCCGCTCCATCCTCCCCCACCACTTCCTCCTCCTTCCTTTGTCCTCCTCACCTCTGCCACTCCATCCTCCGTCCTCCCCCTGCCTGTGCTGCTCCATCCTCACCCACCCCGCCGCTTCATCCTATATCCTCCTCCCCCCGCCGCTCTGTGCGTCGTCCTCCCCTGCCTGTGCCACTCCATCCTCCCCACCACACTGCATCCTCCTCCTTCCTTTGTCCTCATCACCTCCGCCACTTTATCCTCCGTCCTCCCCCTGCCTGTGCTGCTCCATCCTCCCCCACCCCGCCGCTTCATCCTCTGTCCTCCACCCCCCCGCCACTTTGTGCTTTATCCTCCCCCTGCCGCTCCGTCCTCCCCCTGCCTGTGCCGCTCCATCCTCCCCCACCCCACTGCTTCCTCCTCCTTCCTTTGTCCTCCTCCCCTCTGCCACTCCATCCTCCGTCCTCCCCTGCCTGTGCTGCTCAGTCCTCCCCCACCCCGCCGTTTCATCCTCCGTCCTCCTCCCCCTTGCCGCTCTGTGCTCCATCCTCCCCTGCCGATCCTTCCTCCCCCTGCCTGTGCTGCTACATCCTCCCACACCTCACCGCTACCTCCTCTGTCCTCCATCCTCCTCCCCCCTGCTGCTCTGTCCTCCCTCCTCCCCCCTGCCACGCCATCCTTCCCCCGCCGCTCTTCCTTCAAAGTTCCTCCCAATTCAGCCCTTGCCGCCTTCCCCATGCAATCTCTATTTCTATCTTCTAGAATATCCGATGCGTTAGATTCGGGCCACCATCTAGTATATATATATATTTGTAGTTCCATGAGTTTTGTTAATGTATCAAGGGCTTGGTTTCTAGGTTACTTGTGGTCAGGGGCTGGCTGGCAGATTTCAGCCTGGGTGGCAAGCACAGTTCAGAGGCCCATTATGACGGGCCACCAGCCCCTCTGCCGCCTGAGGCGAAGTGAGGAGCGGGGGGGGGGGCATCAGGGATCGGGGAGCGAAGCACAAAGCAGGAAAGCCAGCGGAGAAGTCCTCTTCTTACCGCAGGTTTCCCCATCTGTTTTTTGCTCCACAATCCCGATGCTGCGCTCCCTCCTCCCTGCAGTTGCTCCCCAGGCCTAGTACTAACATTAAAGCAAAGACCGCAGCCTTATCATTTCTAATGTGACGCATGGTGCCTGCAGATGCTTGCAGAGCGTCGTGCGCTCCCGTTGCCTGTCATGAGTGATCTGTGCGCATGCGGAGCCTGGCATGCGCACAGATCACACACTCTCGTCCGCACCGGGAACGTGACAGACAGGTCACTCATGGCGGGCAACAGGAGCGCACGGCGGTCTGCAAGCATCTGCAGACACCGTGCGGCCCATTATAAAAGATAAGGCTGCCGGCTCCTTGCAGATGTCCTCCGCAGAACGCTGCGGAGGAATCTGCAAATGTGAACCCAGCCTTACATTTACTTGTAAGCAGCAGCAGGACAACAAACTCAGGCTACCTTCACATTAGCGTTTGTGTCTGCATGCTGATGTCAAAAGCAGTGCCATTTCGATGTGTCCGCAGCGGAGAATGTCCGCCTGCGGACACATCACTGTGCAACCCGGCAGCCAATCAGCGGTGTCCGGGGGCGGAGATCAGCGCCAGAGATCTCCTCCTCCCGGCCGCCGGTAAGCTCCGGGACATGTCGGCGGGGAGAACAGCTGATGTGACAGCTGTTTGAATCTCCCGCGCCGACACCGAGAGGAGATGTCGCGCGGGAAGATTCAAACAGCTGTCAAATCAGCTGTTTCTCCCCGCCGACACAGCTAGGGTATTACCGGCGGCGGGGAGGAGACCATCAGAGGCTGAGCTGATCTCCCGGTGGCCGTCGGTGATCTCCTGTGACATCACCGGCGGCCACCGGGAGATTTTTCAATGGGTCCGCAGCGTTCTCCTGCGTTGTCAAGCGCAGAACACTGCGGACCCATTGATGACAATGCATGGTTTGTGCGCTTGGGGACGCTTGCTGATCTTCCAAGGTCCCCGAGCGCCCAAAAAATGCAACATGCTGCGTCCCGGGTGCGGACGCTGGACCCTGGAAGGAGCAGATATTGTCCGCATCCGCACCCGAACGCAGCAAACGCTGACAAACGCAGGCACTATGCGTTCCTATGTTAAACATAGGAACGCAGTGCGCATGCGTTTGGCTGTGTATGGGAACGCAGCATAAGCTGTGAAGGCAACCTCAGAGTCACACACACAAGCAGTTCACTTACATTTACACAGGCGAGGCGACTCAGGCGAGGCACGAGGCAGGCAGCAGTAGTGCAGCAGCTCACTACTTGTCTTTGCAGCAGCACCAGGCAGGGAGGTAGTGGGGGGACTCAGACTGGCCTGGCTGGCCTCCGCTCCGGCTCCAGTCCTCAGTCAAACCAACGGCACTGCCTGTGGGGCCACCTGGCTGCCACCACCAGGCTCCAGTCTGTCCCACCGGCAGCAGAGCAGACAGCAGAGCAGCACAATCAAATTTCAAACAGTATGGCGGCGGCCGTCACTGTTTGCGCTCCGCTCTGGAGGGACTGAGTGGGTTCACAGAAGGTTCACTGCCTGCGTGCTGACGTAGCACGCAGGCCACACACCGCTCTGAACCCTCCCTCCTCCCTGGCGCAGTGGCGCAGGCGCCCTCTCCACTCCCTGCATCCCGCAGGCCAGCCGGGTGCCATGACAACGCACCCGCTGGCCGCTGCTGCCGGAATCCCGGACCGGCCCCGCGGTGGCGCAGCCCAGTGCAGAGAGACCTGAGAGCTATAAGAGGTGAGTGCGGCTGCGGCTGCGGGCGGCCGCGCCGAGCCGACAGACGGCCGCCCGCTAGCACTGACAGTCAGTCAGTGGCTTAATCGCGCCCGGCGTCCCACCGGTTGCCTGGACAACGCGCAGCCCTTGCTGCGATATGAAGCCCGGGTGGTCCCACTGCGGCCGCACCGCGCTGACAGCCGGCCGCTCAGTCATCTGATCCTTTCCACTATTCAGGGCGGCTGCCGGCAGTACCGGGCGGGCCAGCCCTGAACTGTCACTATACCGGCGGCCCGGAGGGCAGTTGCCCCCCAGGAACCCGGGCCAGTCCGCCCCTGCTTGTGGTGCTTGGCAGGTCTCTCTAAACACATACCTTGGGTATGTCTCTCGATAAGTATGTGCGTTTTATGAGAGTGCTGCAATGTGATACTTCCAATTCCACATTGAAATGGACTATTTACTGAATCTTATGCTCCGTAAGACCAAAAGAAGGCTCATGTACTCATATCTTGCGGTGGTTCATGAAACCTTAAATAAACCGATTTAACTTTTAAATAAGAACTGTTCATTACCTTGAGGACTTAGCACAGTGAGTAACCCATATTATAGTGAATGAACTGTCACAATATATATGACTGTATATGTATGTGTGCTGTGTATAGATACATGCATGTATGTGTTGTGTATAAATATATGTATGTATTTGCTGTGTTTAAATATACATGTATGTATGTGTTGTGTATAGATATATAAATGTATGTGTGTACTGATAGAGTTATTAGGCAAGTTAAATTGTAGAGGATTATTTTTATTATTGATCAACAACTATGTTCTCAATCACCCAAAAGACTCAAATATCAAACCTTAATATTTTTGGAAGTTGGAGTGGTTTTTTTTAGATTTGGCTATCTTAGGAGAATATCTGTTTGTGCAGGTAACTATTACTGTGCAGAATTATTAGGCAACTTAATAAAAAACAAATATATTCCCAATATAACTGCACAAAATTTAGAAAAAAACATTTCTGACATGCAAAAACCAAAACCTAAAAAAATTAGTGACCGATATAGCCATCTTTCTTTATGATGACACTCAGCAACCTTCCATCCATAGATTCTGTCAGTTACTTGATCTGTTTACGAACAACATTGCGTGCAGCAGCCACCACAGCCTCCCAGACACTGTTCCCAGAGGTGTACTGTTTTCCCTCCCTGTAGATCTCACATTTTAGGAGGGACAACAGGTTCTCTGTGGGTTTAGATCAGGTGAACAAGGGGGCCATGTCATTATTTTTTCTTCTTTTAGACCTTTACTGGCCAGCCACGCTGTGGAGTAGTTTGATGCATGTGTTGGAGCATTGTCCTGCATCAAAATCATGGTTTTCTTGAACGATACCGACTTCTTCCTGTATTGCTGCCGGAAGATGTTGTCTTCCTGAAACTGGCAGTAGGTCCGGGAGTTGAGCTTCACTCTATCCTCAACCAGAAAAGGTCCCACAAGTTCATCTTTGATGATACGAGCCCATACCAGTATCCCACCTCCACCTTGCTGGCGTCTGAGTCAGAGTGGAGCTCTCTGCCCTTTACTGATCCAGCCTCAAAGGTGGTTGTTTTTCAGCCTTCCTTACCTTGGCCATGTCCCTGAGTATAGCACACCTTGTGGTTTTTTTATACTCCAGCAACATTGCAGCTCTGAAATATGGCAAAACTGGTGGTAAATGGCATCTTGGCAGCTTCACGCTTGATTTTCCTCAATTCATGGGCATTTATTTTGCGCCTTTTTTGCCCAACACGCTTCTTGTGACCTTGTTGGCTATTTGCCATGAAATGTTTGATTGTCCGGTGATCACGCTTCAAAGGTTTGGCAATTTCAAGACTGCTGCATCCCTCTGCAAGACATCTCACAATTTTGGACTTTTCAGAGCATGTCAAATCTATCTTCTGACCCATTTTGCCAAAGGAAAGGAAGTTGCCTAATAATTAAGCACACCTTATATAGGCTGTTGATGTCATTACACCACACCCCTCCTCATTACAGAGATGCACATCACCTGATTTACTTAATTGGTAGTTGGCTCTCAAGCTTATACAGGTTGGAGAAGGACAACATATATAAAAAGTATCATGTGATTAGTATCATGTTAATAGGCAAATGAGTATTTTGATCACATGACAATTTTTATACATGTGATCAAAATATTCATTTGCCTAATAATTCTGCACACAGTGTATGTATGTATGTGCTGTGTATATATACATTAATTTATGTGTTGTGTATAGATACATGTATGTATGTGCTGTGTATAGATACATGCATATGCTATGTATGGATACAAGTATGTATGTGTTGTGTATAGATACATTAATTTATGTGTTGTGTATAGATACATGTATGTATGTGCTGTGTATAGATACATGCATATGCTATGTATGGATACAAGTATGTATGTGTTGTGTATAGATACATGAATGTATGTGTTGTGTAAAGATACATGTATGTGTGTGCTGTGTATAGACGTATACGTAAAGAAAACCAGGGAGTTGGTGTTGAGTTATGGAAGGTGCATGAAGGATTGCTTACCTATCACTATTGATGGTCAGGATGTGGAGATGGTGGAGAATTTCAAATATTTGTGGGTTCACCTGGACAGCAAGCTTGATTGGAGGTGCCATATGGAGAAGGTTTGCAAGAAAGGGATGAGTAGACTTTACTTCCTAAGGAAATTAAGGTCGTTTAATGTGTGTAGCAAAATGCTTGAAATGTTCTACCAATCTATTGTGGCGAGTGCAATCTTTGCTGCAATAATATGCTGGGGTCAATAGATACACTGCAAAAGTCCTGTAAAATAAAGGAAAAGTGGTTAACAATAAAAAATCGGATACTCACCTTAACCGACGGCTGTACTGGGACCGACCGATGCACATCTATTCATGGAAAAGGACTTTTCCCTCTCTCAGCCAATCAGATGGCTGGGAGAGATCTGGCCAATCAGAGGCCGCTACGTCACAATGACGTAATCGCTAGCGGCCACCTGATTGGCCAGATGGAATGGTACTCGGTGTACCTGAGAGGACCTTTCCATCTGGCCAATCAGGTGGCCGCTAGCGATTACGTCATTGTGACTTGGCGGCCTCTGATTGGCCAGATCTCTCCCAGCCATCTGATTGGCTGAGAGAGGGAAAGGTCCTTTTCCATGAATGGATGTACATCGGCCGGTCCCTGTACAGCCGTCGGTTAAGGTGAGTATCCGATTTTTTTATTTTTTAACCACATGTTCTCTCTTTTACAGGACTTTTGCAGTGTATCTATTGATACACTGCAAAAGTATTCGGTACTTGCTACTCCCGAGTAATCCTAATTTACTCGGCGAGTAGCGAGTACATAAATACCGCTACTATTCGGCGAGTTCCGAATAGTAGCGAGTATACTCGCCCATCTCTAGTATAGATGTATATATGTGCTGTGTAGAAACATGAATGTATGTTTTTGTGTATAGATGTATGTGTTGGGTATAGATGTATGTATGTGCTGTGTATAGATGTATGTGCTGTGTATACAAACATGAATGTATGTGTTGTGTATAGATACATGTATGTATGTGCTGTGTATAAATGTATGTATGTATGTGCTGTGTGTGTATGTATGTTTATTATTTGTCATGTTACATTTTGCTGTACTGCATATTTTTTAAATATTTTTAATCTAACAAAAATACATTCTTGAAAATAATAAATGAATAAATAATATTTACTCCAAACATTTAGTATAAATATTGTTTACAGATTTGTGATTTCTTCTTCCAAACATATAACGAGTTTATATTTTCGTCCTTCTCTTCATCTGGAAAAAGTTTGTGAAATCGATATGCTGTTTGTCAATCAATGAATCGTGACAAATCCAGACGCAATGTTCTCTTCTGTTATTACCATGTTATTGTTCATTAACCAGTCTTATTGTCATTTGAAGTGCTTTTTATATTTCAAAAGTTTTTTTCAAGCCTGAATGAGTTTTGCTAGCTCAAGTCATTTAACTTACGCTTTCAATTCATGGATTTATATTTGATTATAATTCAATATATGGCTTATAAATTCAGCTGAACTAGATTAAATATTTATTTCTCCACCCTAATAAAATGGTCTCTGTCCTCTCTTGAATTGTTTTTAAACACAGTAATAATTTTGTTTTTCTCAGGCGAGATATACAGTACAGTGAATTATAAGAAGGTCACAAGGAGGCGACATCATTAATTTAATGCGTTCCTCAGCTAAACCTATGTGAACGCTAGATTGGAAAAATAGGTTTGTGGTGGAAATAAATAGCAGAAATTATATTCTAATAAAAAATTATTTTTCAGAAATTTTTAAAAGGGATTTGCAATTCTAATGAAAATATTATTATTATTATTATTATTATTATTATTATTAATTGTCATTTAAAGTTTTTATTTTTTATGTGTTGTTTTAGTATAAAGGTTATTATTTTATGATATATGATGTGTGCTAAATGCTGTTTTGGGCTTTGGTATCACAAATATTGTTACCTAGCTAGGTTACCCTGCTATTATTTAAATGACAAATTCTTTCTTTAATTCTCATTCAGACAACCATTCTTCATGCTCTTCGTTCAATCCTTGTTTTTCTCGCAAAGGCAAACGGTCTCCTCAGATAAGAATAGACCTTGAATTCTAACGCCGTTTTTTGATATGACAATCCTGAAAGACAATGTTGATCCTCTAACGAGCCTTGCTCGTGACTTGTAATAAAAACCCAGACACTCGATTTGCAGACTCGTGTTTTGGGTGTTTATGTGGTGCCCCGCTGGTCGGGATGCCACGGAGGGGTACTGCACCCATAAAAGAGAGTGTAGTACTCCTGTGGCTGAGGAATTGGGATGCTGCATAAAGGGCCCTCATTACACATCCACACACACCCTAGGTAGGGGACCGTGGGTGGACCCACTAAGGGAGGACCCAGTCCCATGGGAGGAGTGGCAGGGTAAAAAAGTGTGTGGGTGGGAGGACAGACTGGGAAAGTTAGCACAGAGCTCCACTGGGGAGTGAGAAGTGCGGGATGGCAGTGTCACAAAACACCATTTTTGTCAACGGTTCCCCTTTTTAGCGACCACCAGGTCCCCGTGACATCCCCAGTAAACCAACGCCCGGAACTGGGTACCCCAAGGTCATCAGTGCAAAGCAGAAGATCTGAATTAGCTAGATTGTAAGGGGTAGTGTGACACCCCGCACCGAGTGCGTCACAGGAGGGTATTGCAGCCACAAAAACAGCAGCAATATTCTCTGACCCAGCAGTCACACAGTTAACTCAGAGATCCATACCCTGCATGCATCACCTAGCATAGCGGGCCAATCAGGTCCTGGTGGGCGGAGTGTAAGGGTAGTGTGTAGTGGAAGTTTAGTTCAATTAGTCGAGTTGAGGGAACTCTCCGAGCAACGTAGGAGAAAGAGCCAAAACCACGAGCTCTACAACCTAGGAGAGGGGGTTGCACAGTTCCGTGTGGCCCCCTGGCCACCTTCTACCGGCCATCTCCCTACCGTCACCACGGTTGAGCACCATTACTCCCGGTGCATTACCAACCGATCTACGGGCTTCAAAATGCGGGCTCAAAATCATCCCGTGCCCATCTACAGCCGGTTTGCTGGTGCCGAAGCTAGCAGTAGTCCAGCTCTGCTATGCGAACCAGAGGAGTGGAGGGATCGCTTTACAGGAGCACCCCACCATCGCCAAATCCAGTCGTCTAACCAGCGGTGTACCCACCAAGGGACCCAAGGCTCCGCAAAGCATCCGTAACGTATACCCCGGATAGGGCATTCAAGCAGCCTCCCTGCACCTGATCTGGTATTCCTGGGCGACAACGGCACAGTACTTACATAGAATGGAGGAACACCGCGGATCTCTGAGAACACATTGGTCATTGCTGAGTCCACCCGGTCCACTACCTACAAACTGTATACCATGTATTGCCTGCTGGTTACAGTAAAGAACCCGTTACAGAGACTTGCAGTGTCCGTGCCTTCTTATGAACTGCTTATCCACGCACTAAGGTAACCACAGCTGCCTCACAACATCTTGTGCAGCTTTTGGCTCCGGAGATCACCGCTCAGCCAGTGGGGAGCGTTCCATCTTGCTGCATTCCATCCCCCGGAGGCCCCGCAGCGTCGGTACAGTTACCGAATCTCTTATAGGTGGCGTCACGAAACAATTAACCCCTTAATCTGTTCCCACAAGACGTCTCTTCTTTTTGATCTGCACCACCGGGCCCCACTACCGGCAGGCGCGGTCCACCCGTGACAAGGAGGAAGAAGCAAACGCCTTTCTAAACCAGAGTCCCGGCCACGGTGAGTCAGTAGGGTCTAATGGGGAACACTTCTCATTATGGAGAGGGTCTGTTACGCCGGATTCAGACTCTGATCATACTGGGGAGTGTGATGTGGAGCCTTAGGCCTTCTTCTTTGCTCAGCCTGATTCAGCGGTGGTTTGATCACTGATGTTCAGCATTGCAGGAGTTCATTTTTTGATTAGTGTCAATTTAAGGTTGAGGCTACTGGAATGCCTTCACCCTTTAAGTATGACTCAGAACATTCCTGGATGCCGACTATAGCATTTGCGTGCCTCTTGCTTACCGGTCCTCTGTTGCAGTTGCTGTTGAAACTCCAATCATTGCTTGTGTCTGGTGAAGTATACCTTGTTGTTTTTTCATCCCCTATTTGTATTTGTGTTCTCCCTACACACATATTGTATCTTCCTGATTGTTTTATGTGTGGTGCTATTTGCTTTATCCCTGCCTGTCTAAATCTGTGGGTTCCATTACAGTTCACCTACTGAGCTGGGGTGGAGGTTGGTGGTTCAGCTCAGGGCCAGTCAGGAGATAGAGACAGGTTCGAATCTCAGGCCTCCTTACCATCAAGAGTACCCCTGAGTTAAGGCTAGTTAGGATTCTCCTAGCCTGAGGGGCAGTTCAGGGGCCCAGGATCCCTTCCTTCCTAAGCTCCCTGTGGCAAGGGGAAGCTCTTGTAAAGAGACTTATAGGCCATGAAATGCTCATATGAATTTAAATATGCAAATGCAAATAACTTCTTCAAAGAGGATCTCTACTTCCACATATTAGGGTAGCAATCCTAGCAGCCAATTATGGCTTGAGCATGCCTGGCCACATGACTTAAGGTACCGTTACACGCTTCAATGTTGTAAGGATTTCACCAACGATCTCATGGGAGCGCGGTCGTTAGGACATTGTTTAGTGATCGTTAGTGAGATGTCACACGTATAGTTATCGTGAATGATGCACCAATGATGTAGCAAGCAGCTATAGTTCGCACAACCCAGCGAACGATACTTGTTCACTGTTGTGAATATGGGAAGTCATAAACGACATTTTTATCGCGGTGTCACACACAACAACACACACACACACACAACAAAGCAACAGGATGGCTGATCGAGGATCGTTTGATTTGAGAACATGTTCTCAAATCTGCGATCAACAATCCAACGATTTATCATAGTCATATCTCAGTGTCACACGCAACAACGTCCTAACGATGTCATTTTAACGTCTCCAAACCGTTTCAGCTATATCATTCACGATATTATACCGTGTAACGGTACCTTTAGAATAAGAAACCAATTCAGACACTCCATTTGCAAACTCATATTTCATGTGTTTATCTTTCGTCAGTGCAAAGCAGGAGATCTCATTTGGCTAGGTTGTGAGGGGTAGGGTCTAAGGCGGAACGCTTCTCATTATGGAGAGGGAGAAACTCTTGTAAAGAGACTTGTAGACCATAAACTGCTCCTCTAGGAATTTAAATATGCAAATAACCTCTTCAGCGAGGATCTCTGCTTCTCTGTTTCCACCTATTAAACCAATTAAGACTCGAGTAATGCTGGCCACATGACTTAGGATAAGAAATAAATTCAGAAAAACCATGTCTTCACTCACTTTTTGGCTGTTTGCTTTTAATCAATGAAAAGCAGGAAATCGGATTTGCTAGGTCCTAAGTCATGTACCATGGCTCGTTAAAGGGTTGTTGACTTTTTGGATTGCTACTTTGAAAAATTGCACTACAGTAGCTGTCCTCCTCCTTTCTGAAGAGGCTATGTACATATTTAAATTCCTAGAGGAGCATTTCATGGCCTATACGTCTCTTTTTGCTGGCTTTACAGTTTTTCCAGATAGAACAAATACCGTATATACTCGTGTATAAGCCGACCCGTGTATAAGCCGACCCCCCTACTTTTGCCCCCAAAACCTGGGAAAATTTATTGACTTGTGTATAAGCCGAGGGTGGACTCCAGCACAGGTATACAGCCCCCAGCAGTGTGGTATACAGCAGCCTCCCCAGTGGTATATACAGGCCCCAGCAGTGTTACAGCAGCAGCCCCAGTGGTATATACAGCAGCAGCCCCAGTGGTAGTATACAGCAGCCCCAGAGGTATATACAGCAGCCCCAGTGGTAGTATACAGCAGCAGCCCCAGTGGTAGTATACAGCAGCAGCCCCAGTGGTAGTATACAGCAGCAGCCCCAGTGGTAGTATACACGCAGCCCCAGTAGTATATTCAGCCCCAGTGGTAGTATATAGCCCCAGTGGTAGTATATATACAGCCCCAGTGGTAGTATATAGCCCCAGTGGTAGTATATAGCCCCAGTGGTAGTATATAGCCCCAGTAGTAGTATACAGCCCCAGTGGTAGTATATAGCCCCAATGGTAGTATATAGCCCCAGTAGTAGTATACAGCCCCAGTGGTAGTATATAGCCCCAGTGGTAGTATATATACAGCCCCAGTGGTAGTATATAGCCCCAGTGGTAGTATATAGCCCCAGTGGTAGTATATAGCCCCAGTAGTAGTATACAGCCCCAGTGGTAGTATATAGCCCCAGTGGTAGTATATATACAGCCCCAGTGGTAGTATATAGCCCCAGTGGTAGTATATAGCCCCAGTGGTAGTATATAGCCCCAGTGGTAGTATACAGGGCCCCAGTGGTAGTATATAGCCCCAGTGGTAGTATACAGGGCCCCAGCAGGGCCCCCCTCATAATTTGGCGCCCCCACCTCGCTGTCTTCCTGCTTTGTGACCGGCGCGATGACGTCATCGCGCCGGTCACATGACAACCAGGAAGACAGAGAGGAAGATGGAGCCCGGAGCCGGGAGCCGCGATCTGCCACCGGAGGGTAACAGCTGCTAGACACGTAATGTATATGTGCAGCGCTGCATGCGGGGGGGCCCAGAAACTGAGGTGGGGGCGCCAAACTTTGAGGGGGGCCGTATGACTCGCGTATAAGCCGAGGGGGGGACTTTTCAGCCCAATTTTTGGGCTGAAAAACTCGGCTTATACGCGAGTATATACGGTACTTATTATAGTGTATTTTTCTGTTTATATGTATTTGTTTTTTTCTTCACACCACATGTACAAAACGATGGAGCCTTATCCATTTTTTATCCAAGTCATGAATCAAATGCACAGTGTACGTTTATAGCTCTGTGGAACAATCAGGCTGCACACTAATTGCATCCTAGATGCTGTTACACCAACCATAGTACCATTACTCCCGCAGCTTGGTGTCCGATGGCTGCAACTTGCTCACCCATCCAGCGGGCCCGAGCAGTCTCCTTTCCCAGCATCTTTCATGCAGGTCTTCCAGGGATGTACTTAGGCCATGTGTGCTACATGACCCCTTCTTTTAATGTGCACTACATGCCACCTTCTTTTAATAGGCCACCGCGCACTAACCTGGAAATGGTTCTCAGCCTGTTGATGAGAAGCACTGTGTATTTAAAGCACCTTTCCACATTGGGAGATGCCTGAGCAATATGGTCAAAACCTAGTGGTATTGCTAGTTTTCAGGTCATCCTGTATCTTTGTGCATTGCACCCACTGCCCTGTACCTGCTATATTGTGCCTTGTTGCTAATACTGAGTCTCATCCTAGAGCCCTACATGATACAGCTGTGCCTTGTCATATACAGGTCCACACATGGCTGCACCTGCTGTGCCGTGAACCAGCCTGCATCTGCCTTGCCATATACATGTCCACAGCGGTTGTGCCATCAACAAGCCTGCACTTGCTGGCTGCCACAGAGTCCTGCTACCGACAATCTTGCTGTATTATCTATTCCAGAGACTCTTTCCACTGGAGCCAACCCCCTGGTGTAAGCAATCATTGCAGTTAAACCCCTGGTATTGTACCTGAGGACCCACTTTGTCTGCCTTCACGTGCTGTGGTTGCAGCAGAAGTGTCGGTGGTCCTCCAAGGCTCACTCCTCCAAGGTGCTTTGGTTTCACAGCCCAGAATGTTCTCTCAGGAATTTTGTTTTACATATGAGAAAATCTGAAGAATAATATTTTCACCCTGATAAAAATCTGATCCAGCAGTAAGTTCATCTGACCAGGGAGATCATTCAGAAGTGTTCATAAATTTATGACTTTAGCTTCTAATATTAATATCCAAATGTGAGTGTGGTCGATCACTTAGGCATCTATGGTGTATGTATCTCCTTCTAAGAAACTTTGTAATGGAGGATTCTGGAAAATATTCATTTCCTTTTCATCTCTCTTTGTCTGCCACAGCCTCTTCTTCTTGGAAATAAGCGTACCCTTTCCTATGTAGACTTATGACGCACGTTGCAAAAGATTGTGAAGTGCTTCTGTTACAGTGCAGCATAAATGTTAATAAATGTAGTAATAATTCAACCAGTAACATGCTTATTACAAAAAAATTCTTTCTGGTTTGAATTGTTTTACGCTTTGTGTATGATATAGCAACTTGGTGCTCATATTGGGTCCACATTAACTAATGTTATGCTATGATGCTGCAGTACATTGTATGTTACAATCCAAGTATATGGATCCTTGTATATACTAGTGCATCTCAATAAATTAGAATATCATGAAAAAGTTCATTTATTTCAGTAATTCAATACATAAAGTAAAATGCATGTGTTATATAGAATTAAAAAATGAAAGGGCATTTGGGGATATCACATCATGCAACAGACTCAAGTTAGAGGCAGCCTGAGGAAGGGACCACAGTGTCCCGAAAGCTTGCTATGTTTACCATCTTTTTAGTTAGCCATTAAAAGGTATCAACCATTGAGGACTCTCAGATTTCAATATATTTTTATATATTATATAGAGTCATTACAAAGTGATCTATTTCTAGTGTTTATTTTGGTTAATGTTGATGATTATGGCTTAAAGCCAATGAAAACCCAGACGTCATTATCTCAAAAAATTAAAGTATGGAGGATAAATTGTTAAAAACTTTGATGCCATATTCCACGAGATGTCAAAGGGTGAATATAATATTGATTTATTAGTCAACATATTTCGGAGCTCCCAGAAACGCCTTGAAACATAGCAATATGACATAGATTTTTGATGATATTCTAATTCATTGAGATGCACTAGTACCGTGTTTCCCCGAATATAAGACAGTGTCTTATATTAATTTTACCCCCAAAAGTCCCACCCTGTCTTATATTCGGGATATGACTTATATTAAAAAAAAATGACAATTTTTTTTTTAACCATAAAATTAACATTTATTAACAAGCTGAACAGTATGGTACCAGTAGTCACCACAAAACAGTCCCATACAGTATCCCACTGCAGCCTCCCATGGGGTCCCAGCCCCATACAGTATGCCACTGCAGCCCCCAGCACAGTACCATTAAAACCGCAATTCCGCCGCACAGCCGACTTACGGCACACTTGCGGCAGGTCCCCATACAATGTACGGTACTGTATGGGACACTTGCGGCAAGGTGCGTCAAAGGTGCGTCAAAGGTGCGGTAACCGCACCTTGCCGCAAGTGTCCCATACAGTACCGTACATTGTATGGGGACCTGCCGCAAGTGTGCCGCAAGTCGGCTGTGCGGCGGAATTGCGGTTTTAATGGGCAAGTCGGCAAGGAAACATCCTTACTTTTTAGGGTAATGGCGGCCTCGGGCTATGGATTCCTCCACGGTGCAGGGCGTTGTCCAGATGCTTCTTCATGCAGGAGCTTCTGGCCAATCAGCACTCGAGCCGGTGAGCCAATCAGTGCTCGAGATGCTGGGGAGCCGCTGGCCAATCAGAAGCTCCTGCCGGCAGCGGTGACGTCAGGCCGGGGCGACAGGCGCACAAGATTAACCCTATGCCCTCTGGGTTACCTGCGGCACCTGAGGGCAGAGGGGAACCCACGGGGGACAGCGGACCTACGGCTGCACCTGAGGGCAGAGGGGAGCCCACAGAGGACAGGGGGGCGAGTGGGACAGCGGGGACACAGGTAAAACATGCAATGGGCAAAAATGGCACTTTAGAGGTACCCTGTCTTATATTCCCCGAAAATAAGTCACCCTGTCTTATATTCGGGGTATGACTTATATTGGAAAATTCTGCGCCAGCCCTGCCCTGACTTATATTCGGGGGTGACTTATTTTCGGGGAAACAGGGTATTATCATTTTATATTGGGAATCACGGGCATAACTACAATAGGTGCAGGGAGCCTTGGGGCTCAAGGGGCCCGCAAAAGTCCCTCTGGTCTATATGAAAAGACAGATGCTTTTAACGACTTGCAAAAACTGTGGTTCCCATTGGAGCTTTGGCATTAGGGTCCATGAGCGTCAAGTTACATCAGTATTTGAAATGCTTGTCTTATCTAGAACTTTGGGAAATAAGAACGTTGGTGATGAGAGGTGTGATGGGACCTGTAGGTCCAAGATGACTGACTGACCACTTAACAAGTAATGGTGATCTTAGTTAGGGTACAGTCTTTTTACTTCGTTTTTTACCATTGAGGACGTCAGAGTCATCCTTCAGCTGTTCTGGGACTGTTGCAATTTTGCTGCTGGGACATAATTTTTAAGCAGTTAGTATGATGAGCACTGATTACAGATCGCAGAACTTCAGGGACAACTCAGCTCCACATGAAAGTACAATATGTGAGCCCTCACAGGGATCAATATGATGAGTATACAGCCCTTTAGAGGCTGCAGGGACTTTAAGAGAAAAGGTCACTGTTAATTAAGAGCAAGTAAGTGAGTAACAACATAATGATTAACTTTTGTCTTTCTTTTACGACAGTGCTTTAAAGAATTTTAACAGGAAACTGCAAATGAAATATTATGGTATACCGGTATGTAAAGATGAAACAGAAAATTGATTGGCATTTAATTCTACTCAAGTTTTCAAAAACCCTCATGTGTCAAAATATGGAATTTAGTCATTTATTTCCACTCTGATTCCGTAAATGGTCCTTAAAAAGTTAAAAAAGTGATAAAATACTTATAAACCCTTTACCCCTCCACCCTCCAGCCTCCCTGCTCATCACTATGACCCATTTGGTCCTCATTGCATTTACTGATCCAGCCACTTGCCACTAAATAGTTCTGCGCATGCGTGTAGGGGTATCACTGCTATGAACAGATAAAGTACACTATGACTTTAAGAGACAGTGCTTCCCTGCATGCTGTGTTGTGGAATAGTTGCCCTCCTACTCCCCTTCCTGTACTGTGCAGATGGACTGATCCAATTCAGAAAGTGAAAGTAAACACTGAGCAGAGAAAAAACAGAGGCCTGGAAGCTGCCGGAGCCTTTCTGTGTGTGAGAGAAGACATTTCCTAGAAGCATTCATGTACTTAGGCTTTGGGAAGGCACGGTGCCGGTTGCAAAGTGACTGCGGGCCGGACGGTGAGAGAGCCATGGTGACCGCCAAGTAGTACCAGACTGAGACATTCAGGAGGTTGGCAGTTCTGAACAGGGCCAGAGACGTGATCTACAGGACTTGAGGGAGCTCAGGATCATGAAGGAAGAAGAGAATTTTTCCCCACCTGCCCTCCAAAGAGAAGTGTGCACCATAGAGCAACACAGCATTGGTCCCCGGGAATGGGCTTGTGTCCCCAGCACCACCATTAGTATTTACGACTCTGACTACGGGGGCCTATGCTATGCCCTAACATTTGTACAGAGCACGGTAGCCTTGTGACCTGATTAGCAGAGGCCAGTAAGGTTGTAAGTGTAGCATAGTATTGATGTTTCCCTGTTTTAGCAAAGTTGTCTGTTGTATATTTGGTTGTAATAGTTGGGGCGTCATGCTGTTGAGCGGCCAAGCTACAAACTGCAGTAACTGCTAACTGTACTTTTGCCACAGCATACTCCCTGTAAACCTGCTTTACCCTTACCTACCCCCGCCTTTAATAAATTCTACCCTTGTAATTTGCCACCTCATCCTGGGTGCCATAACTGTACTCTGCACCGTGGTGGTCCCTCGGCCATCGTTTCTTGTGCGCACAAGGTCACAGCGTATGTCGCAGTGTTGTGATGCACCCATGCCTCATCAAAGCTAGAAGTCCAGGTTCTGTGTCAGTTACCCAGAGATTCCAAAGATGCGGGATCTGACAGGTGATAGTGAAAGGAGGATGGGAGGGAGAGTTGAGCGTTCAGGTGAGTTTAAAGATTTTTTGTATATTTTTTCCATATTACATTTGATATTCTCTTGGGAAAGACCCATAGCGCTAAAAAGCACAAAAAATTGATGGATAATAACGTCTAAACCAATCAAAAACAAACCTGAATTTTGCTTGATCTGGTCAACTTTAATTATTTCCCATGGGACTAAGTACTATTAATCATGTTGCACAAATATTTAATGGATTAAATAGCATGATGTAGCAAAAAGTTACCATTACATCTTCAGTGGAATTTGATGCTGCAACTGTAACGTTACAGTCTACTTTTTATCCAGTGTCGTAACTTAAAGCTCATGGGCCCTGATGCGAAAGCTCCAATGGTGCCCTCAATTATTGCAAATCTATAATAGAATTAGTTAATTTATATAGACCAAAGAGACTTTTGGGGCCCCCTAGGCTCCAAGGCCCGGGTGCGATTGCATCCCCTGCACCTATTGTAGTTACGTCCTTGACTTCATCATATAACGTAACACATGGAATGTAATGGTAAAGTGTTCCGCATTTGAATTCTGATGACACTGCGATCTCTTATAATTGTCCAAAATTATATCAGGTAGATTGTGATTGGGACATTGCATAGAAGTCTTGTTAAAGGGTTGATATTGACTTTTATTCTTGCTACTTCTAATTGATGGTACCAGAGTTCAAATCCTTTTCCTCTCTGAAGACACAATTTGCATATTTATTTTCCTTGTGGAGCATTACATGGCTTAGAAATCATTTGGATATACCTTCTATGGTGGACTGATGAGGGGGAACCCCCGAAATGAACATGTGCAAGTTGTGATTTTCCTTTTGATTTTATCAGGTGTAATATGGTAAGGCTTGTCTAAAGTGAACAAACCACTATGATTTAGTCCTATGAGGCAGATGATTGACATCACTATTTGGTTGTTTTTTTTTTTATTTCTCCCCTGTGGGCTTGTCTTTCTGCTGTAAGCCAAACTACCTGAACCCTTATCTAGCCTTTCATTTTACTTTCACTCTCATATTGCTGGAGGATAGTGAAAATAAAATGGAAGTCTGGATGAGAGGGAGGGGTGGATTGGCTTACAGCAAAAAGACAAGCCCACAGGAGAAAAATAAAAAAAGCAACCAAATAGTGATGTCATGTTGCACATGTCAATCACCAGCTGTATAGCAAAACATCTTGATGATTGGTTCTCTTTAATGATCAATATTGATCCAGAGAACTCTAACTACCGATAGGTGGTCCTTTTACTCCATGAGGAAGCAATTTGCATGTTTAATTTCACAGAGGTGCATTGCATGGCTTACAAGCCTCCTTACACTGGCATGTAAGTCTCCACAAGGAGACATGTTATCCCTGGGATATGTAGTAAGTTTTTAAATGGTGATTTCTATTGTCAAGATGGTAGACAGCAGTAAATTACTCTTTTAGGTGTTTAAAATATTAATGAAAGATCAGGGGCCCATAGGGGTGAGAGGTCTTTTACAATGACATGTTTAAAAGTAAAATGTTGTTGTACCTGGGCTTCAACCAAATCTCTAGGTAGCCTATGGCTAGGGCCACATTAGTGTCAGCCACTAGGCTGAAGAATCCGTTTCAAACTTAGAATTTTGCAGCCTGAGCGCATAGCGTTAACGTAATGTAGCGCTGTGCTCAGGCTGCCTATACATCTCTATGGATACCGGTGTCTCAGCGCAGCCGGCAGCTCCACACAGAAAGGCCGGATATGCGCTATATCTGAGCGCACACGTAAACGCGGTTTGCAGCCTTTTTCTGTGCGCTCAGTAAAAGAACATATCTGACCCTTCTGTGTGGAGCTGCCGGCTGCGCTGAGACACCGGTATCCATAGAGATGTATAGGCAGCCTGAGCACAGTGTTACATTACGTTAACGCTATGTGCTCAGGCTGCAAAATTCTAAGTTTGAAACGGATTCTTTAGCCTAGTGGCTGACGCTAACGTAACCCTAGCATATGGCTCCTACAGTTTAAAGGCCCCAGGTATCAAAATGATGATTTTCTGGCCAGTCTTGATGAGGGGCCATGGTGGAGTCAGAGGCTTTTAACTCATGAAGAGGTGCCTCTTAATTAATCTTAATTGTCAGACTAATGGTTGGCGCCTACATGTGGCATGGCAGAAATCTTACTCCAGTCTTTGTCTATAGAGAATGCCACAGTTCATCATTCCTTGCCATGCCCCTGTCTTGCATAAGCTTTGCTCATTTTGGCATAGCTGGAGTAGAATGGAGCGACAATGCCAAAAATTGCAAAAATTTAAAGAAATTTTCGACAGCATTCCGGAATAAAGGCTCTTTCTTCTACTCGGCCTGAGATCTGGTTTTGATTGGTGGCACGATATCTCCATCCATCTTTGTAACCTATTTTTACCTGACGCACGGGTGGTTCGCTGCAGCCTAGGCGTGTGTAGTGGTTGTGTCACACACAACCACACAAGGTAAGCTTACTTACCATTATATCGTAGACTGTGAGCCTTTGTGGACAGGATTTCTCCCCTCTTGTTTCTGTACAACTGAATTGTCAACATTAATTGTTACTTGTATTGTTACTATGTTACTTGTCCTAGTCTGCCCTTTTTAACATGTAAAGAGCCATGGAATATAATGGCGCTATATAAATTAGTAATAATAATAATAATAATAATAATAATAATAATAATATCTACATCTTTGTTTAATCGGTTAAGACCCCCTGTGCGCTGTTTCTTTTCTCTAGTTTCTCCATGGTGCCGTTCACATGGGCATTTGTGGCGCCCCACTGGGTAGGCCACCACCAGAGGTAGTGGACTCCTGCGATTAGGGAGCGTTGTGCCTTTGCTCTCCAGGTGCTGGGATGGTGCAGTTGAGCCAAAAATACACACACAAACGCACAACCCGTAGGCCCATGGGATGGTGAGTGGACTCAGAGGGAGGACACAGGCTCCAAAAGGGGGACAGGGAAGCATAGTCAAAAATGAGAGTTGGAGAAAAGAGACCATTATGAAAGGAGTGGAGTGGAAGTCGGGAATGTAGGGGCGTTGTGGTGCTGACTCCCGCAGGCTGGAGCATGACAACGCTAGCCCTGGGAGGGAAAGACTGGGAGGTGTTGAGGAAGAAGGGAGCCCTAGGGGAATGGAACAAGACGTAGATCCCTGTACACCCAAATCTGGCGAGACAGAGGGGCTGGTGGATGACACAGGGACCCAGCCCTGAACACGGAGCGGACGCTTCATACCCAAACCGTTAAATTGGACGCCCCAGGCTTCTACCGGGAGCTGTGGCCGAACACCCACACAACTTGGTGAAGGCGGCTGAACTAGAGAGCAGTGCTTGGGAGGGATACAAGAGTACCTGTGGCTGTCGGTACTTGAGCTCTGTGCTGCAAAGGCACTAAGTAAGGAGCAGCGAGACGAGCGTTTAGCGTGAGGGGACCACCAGAAATGAAAACATCTAGTGAAAAGAAAAAGGGCACAACCGAGCAGGGCTGCCACTAGGAATTTCGGGGCCCCTGACTGACAAAATTTTGGGGCCCCCCTGAGACTCCGCCCAGCCTCCACCCCCTGAGACTCCGCCCAGACTCCACCCAGGCTCCGCCTCCACCCTAGATCCGCCTTCACCCAAACATACATTACATATATAGTGAAAAATTGGAACAGCACCAAAAATTACCTCAATTTATGTGCAAAGCTTTCCCAACCAGCAATCCAGATGGTTCCTTACAATAGATAAAAAAAAAAAAAAAAACAGCACAAAAAAAATAGAAAAAAGTGGACTTAATTGTCCAATGTGTGGCCACGCAATTGGGTAATAAAAGCCACTTTTTTCTATTTTTTGTGATGTTTTTCCTTTTTTTACACTCTCTCTATTATATATTACACACACACACACACTTGAGACTGCTGTGGGCTGAATACACAATAGCTGTATCAGTCACGGTTCTGACGATTCTTGGCGCCAGCACCAATCTGTCCACGTGTTTCTGGAGAGCTGCAGCTTGCAGATCGCTTCAGGGTGCCCCCTTCCTGATCGCCAGCGCTCCGGCATTCAGCCTGCTGAGCGCTCAAACAACCCGGTGCACACTTCCAGTTAGCGGTTCATCACTTCCGGTTAGCGTTATAGAAATGAAGTTGCAACATCGTAGGATCAACGGTGTTTATTCCCTCTTCGTGTGGTCTTACATGGTGCGGGTGGGAGGACGGGGGGTTCTCAAAGACGATGGCTGTTTCACACCACAAGTGGCGCTTCAACAGGCATATAGTCCACCATATGCCTGTTGACTATATGCCTGTTGAAGCGCCACCCCACGAAGAGTGAATAAACACCGCTGATTGTGTGTTGCAACTTCGCTAAACACAATAGCTGTATATACAATAGAGGATACAGAATAGAGACAGCTGCGACCTGTATACACAATAGAGATGGCTGCAGACCGTATACACAATGGACACTGCTGCTGGCTATACATACAATAGAGAATACACAATAGAAACTGCTGCTGGCCATACACAATAGAGAATACACAATAGAGACTACTGCTGGCCGTACGCAATAGAGATGGCTGCCAGCCATATAGACAACATCCCAACAGCTTCCCTCCATTCCGACAGCCTCCCTCCATCCTAATAGTCTTCCTCCATCCTTCCTCCATCCTGACAGCCTCCTTCCATCCTTCCTCCATCCCGACAGCCTCACTTCATCCTTCCTCCATCCCAACAGCCTCACTTCATCCTTCCTCCATCATGACAGCCTCCCTCCATCCTTCCTCCATCACGATAGCCTCCCTCCATCCCAACAATGTCCCTCCATCCTGACAGCCTCCCTCCATACTTCCTCCATCCCAACAGCGTTCCTCCATCCCGACAGCCTCCCTCCATCCTGACAGCCTCCTTACATCCTTCCTCCATCCTGACAGCCTCCTTCCATCCTTCCTCCATCCCAACAGCCTCACTTCATCCTTCCTCCATCCTGACAGCCTCCCTTCATCCTTCCTCCATCCCGACAGCCTCCTTCCATCCTTCCTCCATCCTGACAGCCTCCCTCTATCCCAATAGCCTTATTTTCCATCCTGACAGCCTCTTTCCATCCTTCCTCCATACCAACAGCCTCCCTCCATCTTGACTGCATTCCTCCATCCTGACTGCATCCCTCCATCCTGACAGCCTCCCTATCTCCCGACAGCCTCCCTGTCTCCCCACAGCTTCCCTGTCTCCCCACAGCCTCCCTGTCTCCATCCCCACAGCCTCCCTGTCTCCATCCCCACAGCCTCCCTGTCTCCATCCCCATAGCCTCCCTGTCTCCATCCCCACAGCCTCCCTGTCTCCATCCCCACATATGGCCCCATCCCTACCCCGGACCCCCCCATAACTTACCATTGAGAGGAGCTGTGGATGCAGAGCAGGGGTGCCGGAGCCCAGAGAGCACATCTGCAGGACTGCGGGGGAGTAGCTGCGGGCCTGCGGCAGCTAGCGGTGGGCGCCGCCGTGTTCTTTGTGGCCGGCTGCATTCACTAACTGTACAGCCGGTCGGTGGAAGTTGAGACTTCAACAAAATGGCCGCAGCTAGATGGAGACGGCGGCTATTGTGTAGAAGTCTCAACCTCTACTGACCGGCTGTACAGTTAGTGGGCGCCGGCCACAAAGAACATGGAGGCGCCCACCGCTCCTTGCTGCAGCTTCTCCCCGCAACTCCAGGGCCCGGCGGCGGTGATTAATGGGGGGGGCCCTGCAAGACATGGGGGACGGGGCCCGGAGGAGCCTGCTCAAAATGGCCACGCCCCCTGGAGTCACGGCCGGGCCCCCCTGGACTCGGGCCCCTGACTCCAGTCAGGGCTCTCACCCCCTGATGGTGGCCCTGCAACTGAGGCTCGACAGCACAACGCTGAACCGGAGGTTGGCAAGGGACATACCCGGCAGCCATGCTGAAACCACCAAGTAAAAGTAACAGAACTGTAGCTGTGGTGTGTGAGACGTTCTTTAGCGGTGACCACCGGCTGCAGAAGCCGCATGAGACATCGGGGTACTGATGACCCAGTGACCATCTGCCAAGGTACAAACTGAATCCGACATCTTACTGCCCTGGGGACTGCGCTCCACCTGTGGGAAGCAGAACCATCCAAGCTGTTGGTCACTGTCCCCAGAGATTCTGAAGCAGTGGTGGCTGCTCTGGCCGCATACCGCAGGTGGCGTCACGAATACCCCTTTCCCTAGTGATCCCCTGTCATCTACCCCTGTTTATTAAAATGACACCCCAGGGTCATGGGAGCAGGTCTTGGCCTCCGTCTGTCCCGTGAGAAGAACCGAGAAGTGAAGAAAAACTGCTGCCCGATTCCCGAGTCTTCCTCGGCCCTTGAGTGGACATGTCACATTTAACACTCATATGTGAAAATCCAGTACCATTGTAATCAGTGAGCAATCAGTTTGTCATCCATTTGCCATCAGAGTGCCATCAGTATACCATTGATGTTTTCCATCAGTGTGCCATCCATATACCATTAGTGTTTTCCATCAGTATGCCATCCATGAACCATCAGTGTGTCATCAGTGTGCTACTTATTTGTCATCAGTGTTTTCCATCTGACCAGACGCTGCTAAGACGCGGATGTGCCAGCATTCCACAGCAAGATAGCGAGAACTCACCACAACAGGGGCAGAACAAAAACCTGAGTGACCACTACAGTGCACCCTTAGGCACGACTTCTCTGGCACAACAACAATATAAGGAATTCTTGGTAAACCCTGTAAGGGACCACACAACCAGACCACACAAAAACCACATAAGAATCTCTGACCTGAGTGGGCCGAACTTGATTTCTTAAACCTCACTACTACTTAACTCTTAAGGTACCGTCACACGCCGCAATTTCACCTGGAAATCTGAAAGGCAATATGTCGCCCCGGAGCAATCGCCATGAAATTTCCTTATGGTTGCGGTGTGTGATTGGGCAATTTCGCAGTGATAAATCTCCTCTCGGCCGTCGCCTGATTCCTGAACAGTGCTCAGTAATCAGCCGCAATCGTTAAGGCGATATTTCCGTGTTGTTGCATCTGACAGGGCGATAGTGATGGAAAGAGCGGGGCCCATGATTTCCAGTAGGCGTGCCTCAGCATTCTGGAGTCCGCGCCCCGTCTGAGAAGATTGGTGTGGGCTACTGTGTTCCAATTGGCTGTCAGTTGACACCGCGCCATATTTAAAGAGCTGTCCGTTCAGCACCACACACATCTTCTGCTACACAACCGTCCGCAAACTCAGTGCAATTATGCGCGCCATTGACAAGCGCAAGCTATGTTGTCCGCGTGTATTAATTTGCACTGTGGCAAGTATAGTGCCACACATGACAGCTCAGATGTTGGCCTACACATCGCTTTTTGGGTGTGGACCCGGCGGCAGTCAGCTTCCCATACCTTGACACTGGTTGTGTGCTACACAACCCCCGCAGGTGAGTGGCTAATCAGATCTAGTCCCTAGACTTATAAATGATAAAACCCTATTGTGCTTCTTTTTCCCCTTTTTAGTGTTTTAGAAAAAAAATATTGGCACACAGAAGAAACGTATGTCGTATATTTTTATGGCTATGTTACAAAAACTGTTGCACAGAAAACTGTAAATGGGTCTGTAAATGATTATAGAATAATAGTTGCTGAGAAAAAAAACGCATGGCATCTGGTAGCAAGGTGAGAACAAAAGTCACACTGATAATTTAGGAGCAAAAAGTAATGATGAGAATAGTATCATTTTCTTTTAGGATCTACTTAATAATACTTAATGCCATAAAACGTCGATAAATATAAAAAGAAGGAGCCATATTGTATATGTAAAAACATGAAAGGGTTATGTTTTAACTTAACGTCACTTACAAAGAAAAAACCTTTTCAATAAAAGACGAGATCCGGAATTAGCATGCTTTTAGTCAACGTCCAATCAAGGTTTTCCTGTCCCCAGCATTCAATGTAATGTGCACATCATTTGCATTGTGTGTAATGGGTGGAAAGGGAACCTCTAATTGAAATAACACTTTGGACAACGCCAAATTCTGCATTACTGCGGAAGCGAAGCTGCAATTTTATCCCTTTTAAAAAGGTTGCCAACATCTGCCAAGGTAAGAATGGCAACTCTCAAGGGAGACGGGATGAGTTTGCCCTGTCATCCTGATGTATCTGTCAGCTTAAAACCCTTTAACTTGACACGTACTTGTCAGTCCTACCGTCTGATTCTACGGCTTTAAATACGGCCCGAGGCAGTCACATGCGACCGGTCGCTAAGGGCTTTAGTGCCGTTCCTACAGTGCGGCTCGTCTACAGCCCAACAGCTGTTGTTTAGTGATAGATCAGTGAAGCAAAAAATTATGCCGGTATAAAAAATAGATCTTGAGCCACAGCTCTCAGTCTTATGGCTTTGTTCTACATTAGCTGAAAACCTCTGGGATTCATTTGCTTGTAATCATCTCTCACTGAGGGGCAGAGCGTCTTTCATACAGTGATGGTGGAGTCACCTTTGAAACAATTGCAAATGAGAAGAAATTATTTTCCAATCTCCTCTCCCAGGATTAGATTTGATAAACTGGCACATTTCGAGTGCCTGCTCGGAATGTAAAACGCGCCTGCAAATATATATTTTGTTAAGAATTTGTTTGGCCCCCTGTTGTGTTTAATTGTTGTTACGGCACACTCTTCTTGTCGGTTATGAATATCAGATGCATTGCAAAAATAATTTGAAATCATTTTTTTTCCCCTTTTTTTCTCTTTTATTACTGCGTTCCCAGGATACCGGAGCGTAAGAAGATCGTGCGCTGAAAAGGAATCTCAAAAAGGAAGATGGCAATGTTTGCCCGGCTCGCCAATGTATAAATCTGTTTTGTGTTTGTGAGTACTAAATACACAAGAGCCGCTTCAGTCCTGCAGAGAGTTGCTCGGTGCAAAGCTTTCTTGGTTTTATGAGGCTGTTGAGATGTTACATTATAGCAGTTACACAAATCCCCCTGCATCAGGCCAATGCGAGAAGTTTTAGCAATGGTGTCGCTTCTGCAATGGTAAACCATTCATGTAACCTCTAGACAAACAAGCTGCTCCTATTATGCTTTTTTGCAGCTTTTGTTTCTGCTTTCTTAGCTTGCTTGTCTTGCCTTTGCTTTTTTCGCTGCACTTTTTTTTCAGACATTTTTTGGTAAAACGATGCAAAAAGCCAAGGATGCAACATTTTTTCACTTCCTCATTTTTTCAAAATAACTGCAAAAACGCTGAAAAAATTGCCATACTGCAATGTTCTTAAAAGCCAAGACAAAAGCAATCATGAGCAGGAGATTTCCAAATTCTCATAGTACTGTAAGGGTATGTGCCGAAATTTCTGCACCAAATCGGCAACTTGTGGCAGAAAAACACATAAAAGTGCATTTTTGGTGCCGAATTGTGCCCTGCATTTTTCATAATAAATTCAATGGCTGGGAGGTCTGGAAAACGCTAAAAAATCTGCAGTAAAATCTTCACCTCTTAAGCAATGGAAAAAAAAAACACAACATGAGCACAAAACGTCAGAATTCTCATAGAGTCCGTTGGCTTGCGGATTTGTGACATATCAGCCCCAATTCAGCACCAAAATAAGCATCAAAAACGCAAAGTAGGCACATATTGTCCTGAGGAAGGAGAAATCACTGTTGGAAAAACATTGACAAAATATACATCACTTTAATCAATTTTTTCCCATCATTTAGTCCTAGCGGCAGCGTGGTTTAACCCCTTCTTAAACGAGTGCATTTGGATATCTTTCCTGCAGAGTGTAAGCTCTTATGGTCAGTGGGGTCCTCTCTCTCCTGTAGAATATAATCTATTATTGTGAGTGGTTCATCTCTCTCTTCTGTAGAGTGTAAGGTTTTATAGTCAACAGGATCCTATCTATCTCCTGTAGAGTATAAGCTCTTACGGTCAGTGGGTTCTCGCTCTCCTGTAAAGTGTAAGCTCTTATGGTCAGCAGGGTCTCTTCTCTATTTTGCAGAGTGTAAGCTCTTATGATCAGTGGGGTCCTTTCTCTATCCTGTAGAGTGTAAGCTCCTGATGTCAGCAGGGTTCTCTCTCTATTATGTAGAGTGTAAGTGCTTATGGTGAGTGGGGTTCTGTTTATTTCTCTCTCTCATGTGGAATCCTCTCTCTCTACTGTAGAGTGTTAGGTCTTATAGTCAGCAGTGTTCTCTCTCTCTCTCTGTACAAAGTAAGTTCTTATGGTCAGCGGGGTCCTCTCTTTTGTAGAATGTAAACTCTTATAGTCAGCAGGGTCCTGCCTCTTCTGTAAATTGTTAGCTCTTATGGTCAGCAGGGTTGTCTCTCACCTGTATAGAGTAAATTATTATGGTCAGCGGGGTCCTCTCTCTTGTAGAATGTAAACTCTTATGACTCACCATTGCAGGATGCTCACGTCTCGGGTGATGCAGCACTTGTCACGGTTCCGCGCCTGAGGCTGTGGGGCCCGGTGGTCAGGTCAAAGGGGATTGAAGGATGGGGATGTTTCTTGATTGTCGTGACGCCACCTGTGGGAGTCCGGTGATTGCACCGGCGCTGCTTGGGCCTCCGGGGGATGTGCGGGAGCTTCATGGGATGCTCCCCACAGGATGAGCAGGAGTCCCCGGGGGCCAGAAGCTGCACTAGATGGAATACGGCAGCCCAGGTAGTTGCTGGACAGGGTTAATAACAGTTCTGGAGAAAGGCACGGACACCAGATTCCTCTGTAACGGGTCTTTACTGTAACGGTTGGTGTGGTACACGGTATAAAGTCTTTAGGTAACGGATCAGGTGGTCCCAGCGATGACTGGTCTTAGTCCAGAGCTCCACGGTGTCCCTCCTTTATCTAACTGTCTTTTCTAGTTGCCGTTGTCGCCTTAGGGTGCCAATTCGAGGTACGGGGAAGACTTCTGAAGGATTCCCTACCGGCTCGAATCCCGGCTGTATAGGGGCCTGTTTCCCTGAGGTGGGTATCTCGCTGGCAAGATGGCTTGGTTGCGGCTGTAGTGAGGTGCTCTTAGAAAGCTACTCTGTCACTCCGGTTTGCAGAACAGCGGTGGATATCTGTTCACCTCGGAACCGGTGATCCGGTGGGTTGGGCACAGGTATAATTTGACCCGCTCGATAGTTGTCGTGTCCGGTCTGGGTTACCGCTTGATGGTGCCCTGCCAGTACAGTTCGGTACCAGGCTGCACGGCACTGTGCAGGTCCTGTTCCTACTTCTCCTCCTTTCCGACTCTCTCAACGTTACTCACTTCTTTCCCCACACTACACCTTTCACTCCTCCCACCAGGACCTGATTGGCCCTCTGCCTCTAGTGTGTTGTGTGGTGTATGGAGCTCTGGGTTTAGCCATGTCATCACTGATACGGAAGATATTACATCTTCATTCAGGGATGCAATACCTTCCTGTGACGCACTCGTTGCGGGGCGCCACACTTACAGTCAACAGGGTTCTCTCATATGGTGAGTGGGGTTCTGTTTATTTCTCTTTCATGTGGAGTGTAAGCTCTTATGGTCAGTGGGGTCCTCTCTCCTGTAGAGTGTAAGTTCTTACGGTCAGCAAAGTCCACCCTCTCTTCTGTAGAGTGTTACCTCTTATAGTCAGCAGGGTTCTCTTTCACCTGTAGAGAGTAAGTTCTTATGGACAGCAGGGTCCTCTCTCTTGTAGAATGTTAACTCTTATAGTCAACATGGTCCTCTCTCTCCTGTAGAGTGTAAGCTCTTATGGTCAGTGGGGTCCTCTCTTCTGCAGAGTGTAAGCTATTTTGATCAGTGGTGTCCTCTCTCTCCTGTAGAGTGTAAGTTCTTATGTTCAGTGGGGTTCTCACTTCTGTAGAGTGCAAGATCTTATTGTCAGTGGGGTGCTCTCTCACCTGTAAAGTGTAAGCTTTTATGGTCACTGGGTTCCTCTCTTTCTTGTAAAGTGTAGGCTCCTATGGTCAGCAGGGTTCTTCCTCTATTTTGTAGAATATAAGTTCTTATGATCAGTGGGGTCCTCTTTCTATTTTGTAGAGTGTAAGCTCTTATGGTCAGCAGGGTCTTCTCTCTATCATGTAGAGTTTAAGCACTTATGGTGCATGGGGTTCTGTTTCTTTCTCTCTCATGTGGAGTGTAAGTTCTTACAGTCAGCAAAGTCCTCTCTCTCTTCTTTAGAATGTTAGCTCTTTTAGTCAGCGGGGTCCTCGCTCTCCTGTAGAAAATAAGCTCTTATTGTCAGCGGGGTCCTATCTCCTGCATAGTGTAAGCTCTTTTGATCAGTGAGGTCCTCTCTCTATCCTGTAGACTGTAAGCTCTTATGGTCAGCAGGGTCCACTCTCTATCATGTAAAGAGTAGATGCATATTGTGAGTGGGGTCCTGTTTCTTTCTCTTTCATATGGAGTGTAAGCTCCTATGATCAGCGGGGTCCTCACTCCTGTAGAGTGTAAGTTCTTATGGTCAGCAAAGTCCTCCCTCTCTTCTGTCGAGTGTTAGCTCTTATATTCCGCAGAGTTCGCTCTCACCTGTAGAGAGTAAGTTCTTATGGTCAGCGGGGTCCTCTCTCTTATAGAATGTTAACTCTTATAGTCAGCAGAGTCATCTCTCTCTTGTAGAGTGTAAGCTCTTATGGTCAGCGGGGTCCTCTCTCCTGCCAAGTGTAAACTTTTTTGATCAGTGGTGTCTTCTCTCTCCTGTAGAGTGCGCCCCTTCTATCTCTCTTTTTTCTCTCCTGTAGAGTGTAAGCTCTTATGTTCAGTGAGGTTCTTTCTTCTGTAGAGTGTAAGCTCTTATGGTTAGTGGGGTGCTCCATCTCCTGTAGAGTGTAAGCTCTTATGGTCAGTAGGATCCTCTCTCTTGTGTACAGTGTAAGCTCTTATGGTCAGCGGGGTCCTCTTCTGTAAAATGTAGGCTCTTATGGTCAGCAGGGTACTCTCTCTATTTTGTAGAATGTAAGTGACACGTCCACTCCAGGGCCGGGGAAGACTCGGGAACTGGGTGGTTACTCGCTGTTCTACTTCACCTATCTTAGGTTCTTTTCACTGGGACAGACTGGGGCTGAGACCCAGTCCCGTGACCCTGGCAGTGTCATTAAAATAAACGGGGGATAGAGACAGTCTGAGGGGAAAAGAGGTATTAGTGACGCCACCTTCGGTATGCGGCCAGGGCGGCCGCTGCTGCTGCAGAACCTGTGGGGACGATGGCAGCAGCTTGGATAGCATCTCTCCCGCGTGGGTGGAGCGTAGTCCCCAGAACAGTGGAGTGGTTTCCCCAGCTGGTACCTTAGCAGATGTTCACACCTTCAACAGTAGCCTCGGTGTTCCCTCTGCGGCTGGTGGTTGCCGCTCAAGAAAGTCACACAGACACCACAGCTGCAGTTCCGTTACTTTTACTTGGGTGTTAAAACATGGCCACCGAGTACGTTCCTTGCAACTCTCCGGTATAGCTCTTTCTCCAGAGCCAGGTTAGTACAGTCAAGCCACGGTTGGTGCCCTTTCCTTTGTCTCTAGGTGTCTCAGTCTCTGGTGGGTCTACGTTCTCTCACAGCATTCTAAGGTGTAGTTCTCCTCTGAGGCGAGCGGGATGTCACTCTACTCCCCGGGCTCTCAATGCTCTCCGCAGCACAAAGCTCAGGTACCGACTGCCATGAGTGCTTATTTGTGTTCCGGGCGCCATTAGATTCTGCTCCCGGGCACTGCTCTCTAGAGCAGGGTCTTCTCGCTATCATGTAGAGTGTAAGCGCTTATGGTGAGTGGGGTTCTGTTTTTTTCTCTCTCATGTGGAGTGTAAGTTCTTACGGTCAGGAAAGTCTTCTCTCTCTCTTCTGTAGGGTGTTGCCTCTTATAGTCAGCAGAGTTCTCTCTCTCCTGTAGAATGTAAGTTTTTATGGTCAGCGGGGTCCTCTCTCCTGTATAATGTAAACTCTTATAGTGATCAGGGCCCTCTCTCTCCAGTAGAGTGTAAGCTCTTATTGTCAGCAGGCTCCTCTGTCCTGCTGTCACGCTGGGAGTGGGGAAGACACCCAGCGTAGGATAACGACGGGGGGGGGGAATAAGGGGTCCCTACTGCTAAGGGCACAAGAAGGAGACGGTGACCCCTAGACTTACTAGGGCTGACCCTGTCTGCCCTTACGTCCCTATACAGTCTCCGCAACTGTCGCCGACCACGAACCTCGTCCCTCTCTGATCCTAGCACTACCTTATCTAAGGATCAGATGGAGAGGTGCACTAGACCCCTCCACTATTAACTAAAGACAAACACCAGGGAAGACAGACATTTGGGGAAAGGAAACACTTATCTTTCAGCAGACCACAGCAAGCTCACAACCTCAGCTTCTGCTGGAGCCAGGATAAAGAGTCCACAAGGAAATATCACCTGCACTGAGGAAAGGTAATGAACCTCCTTATAAAGGTGGAAGGAATCTGCTGGGTCCTAGTGACCTACAACATTGGTGGATAAAACCAGACCGAGCACAAGACCTCCACAGCCGTCTCCCTATAATAGAGAGATCTCATCACACCTTCTCTCCATCTACACAGAAGGTGAATGCCCCCTGAAAGAGACGGACCATCCTCCACCATTATGGCTGGTGGGCCAAACGCTGGGATCGTCTGCGCGTGGCCTCCACCCTGTCATCCGTGCCACCCGTGACAGTACCCCCCTTCTACGAGTGGCCCCCGGACACTCAGGACCAGGCTTATCCGGATGGGAACGGTGAAAAGCGCGGACCAGCCTAGCGGCGGACACCTCCGACGCCGGCACCCACATCCGCTCCTCAGGACCGTACCCCCTCCAGTGCACCAAATACTGAAGAGAACGGCGCGACATGCGAGAATCAACCACCCTCGAGATCTCGAATTCCAAATTCCCCGCCACACAGATGGGCTCAGGAGGCAAAGGAGATGGGTCAGACGACGGCACATACGGCTTGAGGAGCGACCTATGAAACACATCGTGAATCTTAAGAGCAGGAGGCAACGCAAGACGAAACGCTACGGGATTGATAACGGCGGTTATCTTATAGGGGCCAATAAACCTGGGCCCCAACTTCCAAGAGGGCACCTTCAACTTCACATTCTTGGTAGACAACCACACGTAGTCATTCACACATAGGTCCGGACCTGGCGCACGCTTTCTGTCAGCCATACGTTTGTACCTGTCACCTAAGAGCTTCAAGCTACTCTGTACACCCCGCCAAACCGAGGAGAGGGACGAGGTTAAAACGGTCCTCCTCAGGAACTCCGGAAGGACTCGTACCACTAAAAGTACCAAACTGAGGATGAAACCCATATGCACCGAAGAACGGTGACTTGCCAGTGGACTCCTGAAGACGATTATTAAGGGCAAATTCGGCTAAGGGCAAATAACTTGCCCAAGTCTCCTGATGGTCAGAGACAAAACACCTCAGGTAAGTCTCCAAGTTCTGATTCACACGTTCGGTTTGACCATTAGACTGAGGATGAAAAGCAGAAGAAAAGGACAACGTAATCCCCAAACGTGTACAAAAAGCCTTCCAAAACTTGGAGACAAACTGAGTACCGCGATCAGAAACCACATCGGAGGGAACCCCATGAAGCTTCACAATCTCACTTACAAACACCTGTGCCAGAGTCCGAGCATTAGGAAGTGCGGGCAGTGCCACAAAGCGAACCATCTTACTGAATCTATCTACTACTACCAGTACCACCGTCTTGCCCGCAGACGCCGGAAGATCGGTGATAAAATCCATTGACAAATGTGTCCATGGCTTCTCAGGAATAGACAATGGCATGAGAGACCCAGATGGACGGGTATGCGGAACCTTAGCGCGTGCACACACACTACAGGCGGATACGAATTCCGCTACGTCCTTCCTCAACCCCGGCCACCAAAAGCGTCGAGACAAGAGATCGAAGGTGGCCCTGCCGCCCGGATGCCCTGCCAGCACAGAGTCGTGATGCTCTGACAGCACCCTGAGACGCAAAGGGAACGGCACAAAAAGCCTCCCAGAAGGACAGGAGGCAGGGGCGCCCCCTGAACCTTCAACACCTCCCCCTCTAGATCAGGACAAAGAGCAGAAACAACCACCCCCTCCTGCAAGATGGGAACGGGACACTCATGAGTACTACCACCCGGAAAACTACGTGACAATGCATCCGCCTTCACATTCTGAACCCCCGGACGGTAGGTGACGGTAAAATTAAATCTCGTAAAAAACAAAGACCACCTGGCCTGCCGGGGATTGAGACGCCTGGCGGACTCAAGGTAAGACAGGTTCTTATGGTCGGTAATAACCGTGACAGGATGGACAGCCCCCTCCAGCCAGTGCCGCCATTCCTCAAAAGCCAACTTAATAGCCAATAGCTCCCTATTACCTACATCATAATTCCTCTCGGCCGACGACAACTTCTTGGAGAAGAACGCGCAGGGCACCCATCGTCCAGGCGAAGGGCCTTGCGACAACACAGCCCCCACCCCCACCTCAGACGCATCCACCTCTACAATAAAGGGCTGAGAAAGATCGGGCTGGCAAAGGACAGGCGCGGAAGCAAAACAACGCTTCAGGGAGGAGAAAGCCTGGCGAGCCGAATCAGACCATTCAGAAAAATCCGTCCCCTTCCTAGTCATGTCCGTAAGAGGCGTCACAAGTACCGAATAGTTTTTAATAAATTTACGGTAAAAATTGGTAAACCCCAAAAAACGTTGCAAAGCCCGTAGATTGTCCGGCTGTTCCCAGTCCAGCACCGCCCGGACCTTTTCCGGATCCATCCGGAAACCCATCGGCGACAAGAGGTACCCTAAAAAACGAACCTCCTGAACGGCGAAAACACATTTCTCGAGTTTAGCGTACAGTTTGTTGTCCCGTAAGACCTGCAACACCTGTTTGACATGGGACTGATGCGTCTCCATATCGGGAGAATAGATCAAGATATCGTCCAAGTAAACAACTACAAATCTACCCACCAAATGATGGAAAATATCATTGACGAAATGTTGGAAGACCGCAGGGGCGTTAGTGAGCCCGAACGGCATCACGAGACTTTCAAAATGGCCGTCCGGGGTATTAAACGCAGTTTTCCATTCATCCCCCTCTCTGACCCTAATCAGGTTGTAGGCCCCCCTCAAATCCAACTTGGAGAACCATTTGGCACCCACAACCTGACTAAACAAATCGGGGATCAGAGGGAGGGGGTATGGATCACGGACAGTAATCCGATTCAATTCCCGGAAATCCAAACAAGGACGGAGGCCCCCATCCTTCTTTTTCACAAAAAAGAAACCAGCCGCAACCGGCGACGTGGAGGGCCTGATGTGGCCCGTCTCCAGACTCTCGGAAATGAAATCCTTCATTGCTTGTCTTTCAGGACCGGATATAGTAAACATCCTAGCTTTGGGCAGTTTAGCTCCGGGAACGAGGTTGATAGGGCAATCATATGCCCGATGAGGGGGCAAGTCTCGGCACCCCTTCTCTGAGAACACATCCTCATACTCTGATAGGAATGGGGGCAGAGATGCAGCAGATACCACCGACAAGGATGTAGCCAAACAATTCTCAGAACAAAAATCACTCCATTCCACAATGTCCCGGGACTGCCAATCTACTACGGGATTATGTTTAATCAACCATGGCAAGCCCAGGACAATGGGAGCGGGGAGACCGTCTAGAACATAGCAAGATATCGTCTCCTGATGTTGGGGTCCAACCGTCAACTTAATGTCATGTACGATATGCGTGAGACAACCCTGAGCAAGAGGTGCTGAGTCGATGGCATAGATACGGATGGGGCGAGACAATAAACAGCGGTTAAGCCCATGAGTGTGTACAAATCGAGCATCCACCATGCTGACCCCCGCACCACTATCCACAAACACAGAAATGCCTTCCGTTTTGCTCTCTAGCGCCACCTCTGCACTCAGGAGAAAACGGGAAGTACAAACGGAGGATACACACACCTCCCGCTCGACCACCCCCACACCCCCCATAGTCACATGAGGTCCAGGCACCCCAGTCCGTTTAGGAGTGTAGGGACAGGCCCCGATAAAATGGTCTCCTTTCCCACAGAAAAAACAGACCCCCTTCCCCCTGCCCCGGGAGGCACCAGAGGAGAGCCTCGAGGCCACCGCTCCTCCAAGCTGCATAGGTTCCTCCCCCCTCGGGAGAAATGACTCACACCCCGTGTGACCACCCGGCAACAAGGAACCACCACGAGAAGGGCTCCCAGTTGCTGGAGGTCTACCCCTCCGCTCCTGGAGGCGTCTATCCATACGAATAGCCAACGACATAGCCGCCTCCAGGGACGGAGGGGTCTCATACACTGCCAGGGCATCCTTCAGCCTTTCTGAAAGACCCTGGCAAAAATGACTCCTGAGAGCCGGATCGTTCCACTTCGTGTCCATAGCCCACCTGCGGAACTCAGAACAATATGATTCCGCCGACCGAGTCCCCTGGTGGAGATGGCGCAATTTGGATTCAGCCAAAGAGACACGGTCAGGGTCATCATATATGAGGCCTAGGGCGTCAAAAAATCCATCCACAGACTGGAGACAAGTAGAGTCCTGTGGCAAAGAGAAAGCCCAGGATTGGGGATCCCCCTGCAGCAATGATATAATGATTCCTACACGCTGCTGCTCATCACCAGTGGAATACGGCCTAAGCCTAAAGTATAATTTACAAGCCTCTTTGAACACGGTAAATTTATCTCTGCCTCCTGAAAACCTGTCAGGGAGGGCAACCTTAGGTTCCGGTCTGGCCGGACCCACTGCTTGATTCCCCAAGACACCATTTTGCGGTTGTGGTCCCTGCAGAGCCGACCGAAGGTCCGCGACCTCCAAAGACAAGGTCTGCAGCTGCTGGGCCAAAACCGACACAGGATCCATAAGGAAAGGAAGAAAAATCGGATCCTCCCCTTTCCTTCACTTACAGTTATGGCAGGTGATAATGTCACGCTGGGAGTGGGGAAGACACCCAGCGTAGGATAACGACGGGGGGGGGGAATAAGGGGTCCCTACTGCTAAGGGCACAAGAAGGAGACGGTGACCCCTAGACTTACTAGGGCTGACCCTGTCTGCCCTTACGTCCCTATACAGTCTCCGCAACTGTCGCCGACCACGAACCTCGTCCCTCTCTGATCCTAGCACTACCTTATCTAAGGATCAGATGGAGAGGTGCACTAGACCCCTCCACTATTAACTAAAGACAAACACCAGGGAAGACAGACATTTGGGGAAAGGAAACACTTATCTTTCAGCAGACCACAGCAAGCTCACAACCTCAGCTTCTGCTGGAGCCAGGATAAAGAGTCCACAAGGAAATATCACCTGCACTGAGGAAAGGTAATGAACCTCCTTATAAAGGTGGAAGGAATATGCTGGGTCCTAGTGACCTACAACATTGGTGGATAAAACCAGACCGAGCACAAGACCTCCACAGCCGTCTCCCTATAATAGAGAGATCTCATCACACCTTCTCTCCATCTACACAGAAGGTGAATGCCCCTGAAAGAGACGGACCATCCTCCACCATTATGGCTGGTGGGCCAAACGCTGGGATCGTCTGCGCGTGGCCTCCACCCTGTCATCCGTGCCACCCGTGACACCTGCAGAGTGTAAGCTCTTTTGATCAGTGGGGACCTCTCTCTCTGTTGAGTGTAAGCTGTTATGGTCAATGGGGTTCTCTCTCTCTCTTCTGTAGAGTGTAAGCTTTTATGGTCAATGGGGTTCTCTCTCTCTTCTGTAGAGTGTAAGCTCTAATGTTCAGTGGGGTGCTCCCACTCCTTTAGAATGTTAACTCTTTTGGTCCGTGGGGTCTTCCCTCTCTCTTGTAGAGTGTAAGCTCTTTTGATCAGTGGGGTCCTCTCATGTATTCTCCAATCAATTACAAGCTTTCCAGCACTATAATTTGTGTGTACCAATGTATGGGGGAAAACATGGCGGTAGGAAAATTCTAACTTTGAACGATCCGCTCACCTCTAACATTGAGATTTTAAAGATTAAGCCTCTGTCTCTTATTACTATTATAAAAACAAAATCCACCATACATACTTTAATACACAAAGCAAGTGGTCTCTTATTTGTATGTAGTTGGAGTACAGGCAATATTCCAACTGTACAAGAACATGTATAACTATAAAGGCTCATAAAATAAACTCCATAACATCTCCAGTCCTATAAATCTAAATAAAGGAATTGCTTTAAGTCCTGTACATCTTCCATGTGAAGCAGTTTAATTAGTCTTTCTTCTTTATTTGCTGGGATATACAGGATGCCAGACAGACCCGGCTATTTCTGAAATTTACATTAGGTTGTTTCCTGTGGTTTAAATAGAACAGCATTTCCAGAATTAATTTTAGCTACCCCCGAGCATTGGATTGCTCTTCCGTACGATCGTTTGAAGATGAGCGTTGATATTCTTATGAGCTGTCACTAAACACTTACATGCAGTCAATAGGATGGATCAATGTGTAAGAAGTCTACAATGTTCTGTAGAGGATGGACGTCAAGTGCCAAAAAGTATGGATTTGATTTATGTATATATCTATAGATACAAAAGCAGGGTAAGTAAATGAAGCCATCCAATCTGCCAACCACTACTCAAAACTGAAGATCGGAGCAGCTAATCTCCATGTCTCCAGACTGTGGAATCCTCCGACATGAAATGTTATAAGCAGAGAAAGCTGCAGGAGCCTCGTGTGGAAGTGTGTTATTAAATGACACCTTGTCCAGCTAACAAGAGATTATTAAAAACATGGTCCTCCTGTTTGGATGCTTTTTTTTAGCAGTTTTACATTTGTGCTAGTAGAGTTGTCCCTGAGTATTGGACAGCCTCTATTACATCCATATGTAAACCCCCATACTCTGGCATGCTCTACTACAACATATCAGACTCTCGCCTACTGTGAACACCTTCAAAAGGAAACTAAAGACCCAACTCTTCAGACAAGCCTAAAACTTGCAGTACCCTCAGTCCTCTATACGGTCACACGACCAGCTTTACCCTCACCTACTGTATCCTCACCCATCCCTTGTAGACTGTTAACCCTCACAGGCAGGATCCTCTCTCCTTACCTATTGTATCCTCACCCATCCTTGTAGACTGTGAGCCCTCATGGGCAGGGTCCTCTCTCCTCACCTACTGTATCCCTCACCGATACCTTGTAGACTGTACCCTCACAGGCAGGGTCCTCTCTCCTAACCTTCTGTATCCTTGCCCATCCCTTCTAGACAGTGATTCCTCACAGGCCTGGTTCTCTCCCCTCACATACTGTCTCCTCACCCATCCCTTATACTGTAGACTGTGAGCCCTCACAGGCAGGGTCCTCTCTCCTCACATACTGTATCCTCACCCATCTCTTGTAGACTGTGAGCCCTCATGGGCAGGGTCCTTTCTCCTCAAATACTATATCCTCACCCATCCCTTGTAGACTGAGGTCCCTTTAGGGCAGGGTCCTCTCTCCTCACCTTCTGTATCGTCAAAAATCCTTTGTAGACTGTGAGACCTCACAGGCATGGTTCTCTTCCCTAACATACTGTATCCTAACCTATCCACTGTAGAATGTGAGCCCTCACATGAATGGTCCTCTCTCCTCTCCTACTGTATCTTCACCCATCCCTTGTAGACTCTGATCCTTTGGGGGCATGGTCCTCTCTCCTCACCTACTGTCTCCTCACCCATTCCTTGTAGACTGTGATTCCTCACAGGCAGGGTCCTCTCCCCTCCAGTACTGTATCCTCACACATCCCTTGTAGACCTTGAGCCCTTGTGGTCAGGGAGTTCTCTGCTCACCTACTTTATTATCACCAATCCATTGTAGACTGTGAAACCCTGCAGGCAGGGTCCTTTCTCCTGACCTGCTGTATCCTTCCCCATCCTTTATAGACTGGAAGCCTCGTGGGCATGGTCCTCTCTCCTCCCCTGCTGTATCCTCCTCACCCATCCCTTGTAGACATTGAGCCCTCATGGACAGGGTCCTCTCTCCTCACCTAGAGTATCCTCACCCATCCCTTGTAGATTGTGAGCAATCATGGGAAGGGTCCTCTACCCTCACCTACTGCATCCTCACCCATTCCTTGTAGACTGTGAGTCCTCGCGAGCAGGGTCCTCTTGCCTCACCCACTGTATCCTCATCTATCCCTTGTAGACTGTGAGCCCTCGTGGACAGGGTCCTCACTCCTCACCTACTTTATCCTCACCCATCCCTTGTAGACTGTGAGCCCTCGCATGCAGGGTCCTCTTTCCTCCTGTACCTTTCTGTGCCTTGTATAGCTCATAATTATTGTACTTTTCTTTACAATATACTGTATATGCCGCTTTTCACATGTAAAGCACCATGGAATAAATTACATTATAGTAATAAATAATAATAATATATGTTTCTTCAATGTTGTTTAGGGAAAGCTCTGTAAAAGTTTAGCTTGAGGTAGTCTTTAATGGTTCTCTATTTGCTCCTCAGTTGACAATCTTCAGGCACCACTTGTTTCTTTTCCCAGAGTCTCACTCCCTACTGATAGGCAATCATTATCCTCTGCTCCGTACAAATCCCCGACAGGACTTTTATTTTCCGATTCAACACCAATACAACTTCCAGTCTACATGGCCACTCAGAAGTACCATCCTTCTGTCTTGCTGACCAAGCCTTGGCCCATTTTTTGTACAGTTAGGTCTACCACTTACATAGATAGTCCCCATCTTCCAGATTGGTGCCAGAACTGTTCCTTGTAAGGGTTCCCCAATACACTTCCCACTGAGCTCTATCCAGAACCATCATTTATCTCTTCCATGGACAATGTAGCCCTCCACCTCTCATCTGTAATTACCACCAAGAAGACTGTCAAACCTGTATCAATCTCTTGATTATATACCTCCTTCACTCAATGCTTTTTCTCAGTGTAAAGTATGTGACTTTGGAGTGAATTGGAGTGAAAAAGAGATGACCAAATTGACTCACAAAAATATTTTACTGTTGAGCTCTACAAAAATTCAGATTCTGTTGAGTTTAAAAATTGTTGGGATTAAATTCTAACTTTTTAAGTGGGGAAAGTAATAAAATAAAAAATAAAGACCTTAATATTCATCTTTCCTCCCTGTATTTTTGCAGCCTTTGTCACACTGCAGTGCTCCAGTGCTTTCTGGCAGCCTTCTGTTCTTCTACCATTCTGGGATACAAGATGGAGTTTCTGGAGGAAGAAAAGTAGACTGGAAGTACGATCGGGACAGAAATTGTGTAAAAATAGGTGACAAAGGTATGTTGAGTGTCAACGTTTTGTTGTTACTATTATTGTTATTATTATTATTATTATTTTATCCGAGAAAGAAAAAGCCAGGTGGCACTCACCGAATTTCTGAGATCCTTTTATTCGTCCAGTTATTCATAAGACATAATCAAGCAGGGAGAAGGAGTAGGGATCACGGACGATGGCTGCCGTTTCGGAGTGGAACTGGACCCGTTGAAGCGGCACTGCTCCACGAAACCGCAGCCGTCGGCCGTGCTCCCCACTCCCTCTCCCCGCTTGATTATGTCTCGTGAATAACTGGACGAATAAAAGGATCTCAGAAATTCGGTGAGTGCCGCCTGAGTTTTTTTTCTCGGATATTTGGATTTCTCCCATAAAGGCGTGCAACACCGTGCTCCGAGAGGCACCCTAACCCAGGATTGCTTTTCTCAAAGCAAAGGAAGACATCTAAACCTGAACCCGGTAGGTGCCCGGTATTTTCTTCTCTATTGCATTATTATTATTATTTTAGCCATTTTCTCATGTAGTTGAGCCATATTGGATGTGGACAGAATTTATTTAGACCAAATCGACTCTGTTTGCCCACTTTTCTCAATTTTTGAAACAAAGGACACTTTACAGTAAGGAGACAATCTACCCTTCGTGACACTTGGATTCATAGAGAATTTAATGGTGTAAGTATGGTGTATTAATCTAGTAAAACAGCGCAGGTGTGATTGAACTATTTTACACCTAATCTAATCTCATGAATCTCTCATAATAGGTTTCGGGTTGATTTGCTCAATTCAACTGGCTGATTCCATTAGTTCGAAATAAATTTCAATCTGAATCAATTTTGCTCCCAATAGACATTCATTACAGTCTGAGATCTCTCCAGACACAGAAACATAATTTATGAAGGGATGGAAAGGGGATAAGAAAACAAATAATAAAAGATTGTTGATCTTTCCTGCCCAGTTCTCCACTTACATCAGAATGGTCTTCTCTTCAGTCTTCCCTTCATCCCTAGTTAGGTCTTGCGTTCAGATGCCAGAAGATTGAAGAAGAGAAGACCGAAGAGAAAAGAGGACCAGGAGAGAGACGGAGGTGGCAGGACCATGGAAGGAGTGGGCCATGGATAGTTGAATATAACTTTTTATAATTATTATTGTGTAACCACTTCCCAGTACAATAAATAATGCAGCAGAATGGCCGTCAAGTGTTTTGGATGCTTTTGACTCAATTCCTGAGAAGCTTCATTTCTGGCAAATCCAAAATGTTTAAAAAAAATCATAATACACTAGATTGGTAACTAATCGATATATTCATCTTTACAAGGGCTGTGTAGTAGTTACATTTTTTTTGTTATTAGCATAAGATCTTATCTGCAGGTAGTTGCTAGCAACCTGCCTGTTCTGCCCTGCAAATATTTTTTCCGATGCAGGTGGAGATCCTCTTTCTTCCTTTGACCTGATGTCAACAGAGCTGTGCTTTCTCTTCGAGTCAGCTCAGTCAATGGTGGGGCATCACTGATGACATCATGCTAACTGACAGCTGATTCCTCACAGTCAGACAGTGGGGAGCCATCTGTAAATCAGGAAGACATTGAAAGTGATATCGTGTCAATAGAGCAAAGTGGAAGAGAAGGAACTGCTCTGTCAATGTGATGTCAGAAAAAGCAGGAGAATATCTGCCTTGACCGCTCTGAGCCAGAACAGATCATCTCTAGGCAGAACAGGGAAGAAGTTAGCAAATGTTCTTAGCCCCAGATAATTCCTTGAATTAGGACACAAAATAAATTATTACAGGTGTCCAAATATTTCTAAATTTAGGGAAGAAATGGAATGATGAAATGTTTTAAGTAAAGATGTTCTGTAAGTTTTATTTTTTGGAGGCCATAGGAACAAGCATTATTACTACAGAAATTTTTAATGTCTCCAACCTTACATTTTCTGCATCCTCACACAGTAATGAAGACAATTAGAAAACAATGGGTAACATTGACTAGGTAGATATATTTAAAGCACCACTCCATCATTTTTTTTTATCACCCCACTGGAGTGATGCTTTTGATATGTCTCATGACCCTTATCTGATATTCACTTGTCACGCTGGGGCAAGGGATTGCCTGGCTCATGGAAAGGGTACACCAGGGAAGATGTAAAGGCATGCCCGGACGATATGGAGAGAGGTCAGCACCTAACTCACCTGTGACTGAAGCCTCAGTTCTCTAACATTCCTAGATAGGTCCTTCTTCCCATGTGTGAACACATGCCTAGGCCCTGCCTGACCCTGGACTAGCCCTAACTACCTTTACCACAAATATAACTACAACATAGGGAAGAAGAGACAAGCAAGGGAGACAGAAACAAGAAAAGAAGTCCAATTGTTCTCCAGAGAGGGACTCCACTGGATCCACTCCAAAGACATTTATAACTTTCTCTAGAGACAACTCCTTCACAGGTCGGCATAGAATGAACTATAGCTGGCATAGGAGAGAGTAAGGAGTGGATATTTATAGCACAACAGAGTGACATCAGCTGAAATTATTTACTTAACACAGCAGGACAAAACAGCACTTTAACCCCTTCAAAACCAAATGGAATTAAATTAACACCTACTCATTATAAACAACTAGTAGGCTCTAAAACAAATCTGCAATCAACTATACTCTATGACTTTTTGATCCCACACTTTTGACATAATCTCCCAACACCTTCACCCTTTTTCAAGCAGTGCTTTTGCAAATCTGCAGGAAGTTGTGACCGGCCGGCAGCTCTAGTGTTTCATGGAGTGCACCGAAGGTCACAACTCAATAAATCTCTATGAGAGTCTTGCTCTGGCCAAGTTTTATAAAGATGCATTGACCTCTTGTGGTGTAACTTCTGACTTCCAATTAGTCAGAAGTTACGGGCACAAGATGACGCCACGTAACTGGAGCGATGTCGGTAAAGGGTGAAGACCACGGAAGGTGAGTATGAAGCTGGGGTCAGAAAAATTACATTTCAAGCACCAATCCAGAGCTGAAAAAAACAATGCTGGAGTGGAGCTTTAACAGTGTTCTTTAGATGCACTCAACTTCCATTTTCCCCTCCCAGCCTAGTGCACAGCTGATGCAGAATTAGAATTCATTCCATGTTGGTCCACTGAAGCCCATTGTAATACTGCATTCTTTCCAACTCTCTTATTAGTTCTGGATATTGATGCACTTGAGTACTCTTAAGAGGATGACTTCACTTGCTACAACAGTTAATTAGCTCAATATCCATATTTAATGCAAACACATCGACACTGAAGTATTGTGCAGTGGGCATCTTGTTTGCTAAGTATCCACTCTTGTTTCTAACCTTGGTAATGATTTATTTATTTGCTCTTTTATCATATTTCTTTTTGAAGTTTGCTATGGTGCCGATAATTATAAATATTCTTTTCTGGGGCATCATTATCATAATGATTAATTAGAAGACAGATATGAAATTCAAATCAGACTATTCTACCCCATGTGTTATTGCTTTCAAGGTTTCTAAGCCCAGTAATGTCACAATATAATGTATGATCTTCCAGAAAAAAACAAAGCACTAGGATTTGCAAAGACATCCATAGACACAGCTGCCCACAATCTGGGTGCCCATTGCTGGCAACAATGTGGATGGAAATCGCTTCTCACAATCTGGGTCCCCATGGCTAGCAACCATTTGGGTGTTCATGGCTTCCCACAATTGGGGTCCCAATTGGTAGCTACAACCTAGGTCTCCATGGCTGCACACAATCATGGTCCCCATGGCTATCAACATTCTGGGTCCTCATGGCTACCCACAATCTGGGTCCCCATGGCTTGCAACATTCTGGGTCTCCATGGCATTCCACAATCTATGTTACCATGAATGGCCTCAATCTGGGACACAGAGGGACACATGCTATTTAGAAGAGGTGCCAAATTCATTAAGTGGCATGTGTCTCTCAATGAAATTGGCGACGTCTACTTCAGTAACACTGGTGTGCACTATGCCAGTCTAGATTAATTGGCACCAATTTATTTTGCATTTACAAAAAGGTAAACGTGGTACATTACGAATGAAATTTTGTTTTTATTTTAACATTTTTAAAGATTTAAGTGATACATTTTAAAATTTAAATAATTTAAAATTTGTTTTATTTAAACAAACTGTGGCCAAAGGTGGGTTATTGCCAAAATAACAAATTATCTTTTATTCATAAGATAGGGCAGAGACCCCAAACCTTTTTGACTTTGAGAGCCGTATTCAGCTTTAAAAGAATTTTAGCTATTGCATATATGTTTGTTGGCTATGCGCTAACTCTACTTATTGTTTCTGGCAACTATTGAGCAGTCCACACGGGTATTGAGGTTTAACCCTTTTTAGGGATGTTTATTGGTTTACAACATATTAAAGTTTGACATGTCATAAAATTGTTAAAAATTGTTATAATAAGTTGTTGGTATATTTTCTATTCTACTTTATTTAGCCTTAAGTCGCCAACCAATGGTAACTTACAAAAATATTTAAAAAATATAAAACATATAAGTATTACAATATTTTTTACTAATTGTGTTATAGCGCTCTAAAATAATAAAAGCTAAAAAACTAAAACGTGAAGACGTATGTAGTCAATGAACCCCTATTTTTGGTGGGTAGAGCTGTTTTTGATGCCCTTTGCTGGGGATTGCCAAATGATGGTTATGGTTCTCCACAGTCTTTGCGTGAGCCTCTCCTTCAATCTTTGTCTCTAGCTTTGTTCTTAACGAGTGTGGAGTTATATGTTACATCTAAAATAAAAATAGTTTACATCAGTAATTTTTCTAGATAGGTGGTCTTAACTATAAGTAGGGTATTTTTTGATTACCTTCTGGTGGTGGTATCTACGTATTTGTCCTTCTGGGTTATGGCCGCTACCTTTGTTGTGCTTTCCATTATGTTACATCTATAATGGAAATAGTTTTACATCAGTATCTTTTTTTAGACAGGTGGTAACCATAAGTAGGGTATTTTTTGATTACCTTTTGGGGGTAGTATTGCGTTTTTTTCCTTCTGGGTTATGGTCGCTGCCTTTGTTGTACCTTCTTAGGATGTGTTCGTTGAAAATAAAATATTGGTATAAACAATTGTATTACTGTGAAGTATTGTAATTTAGGAAGACTATTTCTTTAGTGTCGTGTTGTGATATTACTTACTTGCAAGGGTTTCTCGGTGTGATGGGTTCATTGTGGTGAGGAGAATGTTCTTTCAATGGTGTGCTGGAAGTTAAACAGAATCCTGGTTATAATCTGTGCGTGATGTTCCTTTTGTTTGCTCCTTGACTGATCTTGCTTCAAAATAGTAGTAATGGAGGCTAGCGGCTTTGTCTGTTTTGCTTGTGTAGTGCTTGTGTAGGTGTGTGTGCTGCAGAGTAATTGGTTCCAGGTAGATGGTCACCAGATACTGGGTGTATGTAATCTGATCTTTGTCAGGATATGGCTAATGTAAAATATACTTTTAAATTTGTAGGCACTATGTTGGACACTGAGAAAAAATACGGAATGGATTGTCACTATACCTTTGGCTGGAAGCTGTTGCTCCTGGATCGTGCAGCTCTCACTTTCAGTTTCTCTTTCTAAGTCCTCCCCTCTCTTGTCAGCGGTGGTTGGCGATACCGCCTACCACAGCCAACCACCACTGACAAAAGAGAACAAAGCCAGAGACAAAGATTGAAGGAGAGGCTCACGCAAAGACTGTGAAGAACCATAGCCATCATTTGGCAATCTCCAGCAAAGAGCAACAAAAACAGCTCTACCCACCAAAAAAAAGGGTTAATTTACTACATACGTCTTCACGTTTTAGTTTTTTAGCTTTTATTATTTTAGAACACTATAACACAATTACTAAAAAAAAGTTTAATACTTTTATGTTTTACATTTTTTCAAATTTTTGTAAGTTACCGTTGGTTGGCGACTTAAGGCTAAATAAACTAGAATAGAAAACACCAATCACATATTACAACAAATTTTAATGACTTTATGACATGTCAACCTTTAATATGTTGTAAACCAATAAACATCCCTAAAAATGGTTGAACTCAACACCCGTGTGGACTACTCAATAGTTGCCATAAACAATAAGTAGAGTTAGCACGTAGCTAACAAACATATATACAATAGCTAAGATCCCCTATTGGGTGTCTCACACGCGGTATCACACTAGGCTTACTGCAGCAACTCAAATACAATAGCTAGCTCCATTGTATAATTAAAATACAGCTTTAAAAGAAGGTCGCAAGCCACATTCAGCTCTGATAGAGGGTTGCGAGACACATCCAGCTCTCGCCCCTTACAGTAGTGGCATTCAGAGCACACATAACCAGTATAGTGAGAGCCAACGATTTTCCTGAAAAATCATACCGAGCAAGTATGTAAAGATTCAGGTTTTCCTACCTTACCTCCATTTAGCTCTGCTCTTCTATGCAGGGCTACTCACAAAAGTTACCATCTGGAGACCTTCTGTTCATAGCTGATTGCTAGACTTGATATTAATGCACTAAGCTAGAAGACAGGCGCGAACAACGCATCAAAGGCCCGAAAGTCACAAGTGGCTCCAAAGCTGAAGGTTTGGGATCCCTGAGATAGGGGAAGAGTTTCAGATCACTGAGGTCCAACCGTTGGGACAACCCAGTGAGAGAATGGGGCCATGAAATTCCAAGAAAGTAGCTCTACACAGCCCCTTAGCAGAAGACGTTGGAGGTGTGCATTCTCAGCCTCCATTCATTCATAGTCTATGGGAGATCTGGAGAACGCCCCATTGAGCATGTGAACCTCAATTCTATTAAAAAAAAAGCTTTTTTGGGGATTGTTGTGGGTCCAAGCTGTCAGACCTCAAGTAATCAGAAATGTATCCCTATCCCATTGACTTGCTATAGTAATATCTTCATATTTTGGGAACATCCCTTTAAAAATTACATTATTGACCAATTTATTTTAGGAAACCCCTAACGAAGTTGCTAATGACTTACAGAATCTTGGTTGAAATACTTTGCCCTAAGCCAGTGGTAGGGGACTCCAGTCCTCAAGAGCCACAAACAGTGCATGTTTTTAGGATTTCCTTAGTATTACACAGGTGCAACGATAAGGAAATCCTTATAACATGACCTTTTTGTGGCCCGTAAGGGCTGGAGATCCCCAACCCTGGTTTAGGGCAAGGCCAAATGAGACCAATTTGAGTATAGGATCCAGGATACTTCCTAAATTTTCACATATAATACTCCACATGAACTTATGCACAAGATAAACAAGAGTTGGCAAGCCAGTTTGAGTCTTTAAACCAGAAAAAGAGCTATTAATGATAGTAGGCAAGCCAAGAAGAATGACTTCAAATACCATTTCAAGCTTCATAACTATTAATGGAATTTGCATGGTTGCCTGTACATTAATATTCAATAACAAGGAGCAGAGTTCTAAACCCGCTTCATTTTCTAACATATGATCCAAAAAAAACAACTATTAATAGTTGGAAGAATCAATTCTAAGTGCACACATTTCCTTTGGTGCTCCAGTAATTGAAATCATAGAAGACATTAGCGAAAGTGCTCTAAGTGTTGACAGTGATTTTGAGATGCAGAAGCTCGGATGATGGAGAGCAATGGAGCTAATGCGATTCCAAAATGAAATTGTATCACTTTATTAATAAGCTGAATGAACTAAACAGAAGTCCACATTCGTTTGGGGAATTTACAAACGTAATGCTGCGCACACAATGGTTAGGATTAAATGTATTGTCCAGAAACACTGCACTCGCAAATGATCTAAAACCTCCATTAACTTATCAAATGTCATACACAGATACATGGTATTTAAGTCTCTGAATTATTTAGTGCGGTCGTAAAAATATTCTGTCCGCGACTAAGGATCCCACTGAAAATTCATGGTCTTCCTTTTATTTGTATAAGTAGTGGATTTGGATAATCTGTTATTGTGTGAGATTATCCAGATTTCACGGGAACCACAGTGAGAAAATATGATAATGTCGGCATACAAAGTTAATGGATTGTTCAAGCATCACTTCCAAGCCAGCGCTTGTGCATTGTGTTGACGGATAATGTGAGAGGGAAAGCAGCAGTTGTCGAAAGGTTTATGTTTTGTACATGTATAATAAATACAAAAAAGATGCAAAATACTGCGCAAGATAGACTACAAAAAACATTCGAGTGTGAGCTTAAAGGGTTTTCCCATTTTGGAGATTTGTGCTATATCCACGGGATATGCCATAAATACTTAATAGATGCAGATCCCTAAATAACAGCCGTGCTTGAAAGAGTAGTGAATGAATAGAGGGAATAGAGCTGCGCATGCGCAGATCCCTCTCCATTTACAGCAGCCTTGAGATGAGGTCGAGGAGTCCTGTCCTAAAGTTGAAGAGAAGTTAACAAGAACTAGCAAACACTAGACAACTGTCTCTAATCTTTCTCTGTCTCTCAATCTCTTAAATCTGATCTCTGTTTGTCAATCTCATATCAAGGGCTAGCTTTAGGGATGGGTAAATTGGTCAATTGTAAATGCACCCACCCTCTTAGGGGCCCCCAGCTTGTAAAGCACAAACTGCAGTGATAATACGAGTTCTGTATTATCACAAAGTTTTCAGAGGTTAGGACTGCAGAAAGACCTTTGATGACATTATGGCCATTGGACATTATTTAGCAATGGGGGATATTATGAAGCAAATTGGGACATTATGGAGCAACTAGATGGCTGTCTGAAGCTATAGCATTGGGAGGGTGGAAACATCACAATGGGGTGAGCTTTCGAGTGCTGGGGGGGGGGCGGCCATCTCTCCCACTCAAGCACTCTGCCCCCTGTCTGCTCTCTATCTCCCCACTGTGTGCTCTCTCCTGTCTGTGCTGTCTCCTTTGACCTGTCTCGCCCATCCAATTTCTTGATCCCCCTGTATGCTGGCTTCTCCCCTGATGTGCTATCTCCTATAGGCTGTTTCCCCCATGTGCACTCTCTGTATCCCCTTGAGCACTTTCTCACTCCTCCCTGTGCACTGTCTCTCATCCTGTGGGCTCTCCTCTGTGTGCCCTCCCTCCCTCCCATCTGTGCTCTCTCTCCCCCTGTGCTGTCTTCTCCCCTCTTGTGCTCTCTCCTGTCTGTGCTGTCTCTCTCCCTGTGTTGTCTTTTCTCCGTGTGTGCTCTCTTTATTTTACCTGTCTTCCCCATGTTCTGTCTTCTACCCCAGTGTGCTGTTTCACTATAACCTCTGCTGTATTCTACCCTTGTGTGCTCTCTCTTTTGAGCTGTCAACACCTGTGCACTGTCTCTCCGTCCCAGTACATTCTCCCTTCCTTGTGCTGTGTTCTCCCCTAGTGCTGTCCTCTCCCCTAATATGTGCTCTCTTGGAGCTGCCTCTCCCATGTGCACTCTTTCTTACTTAATGCACTCTTTCCCTGGTGTGCAATATCTCCCCCCAGTGTACTGTCTCTCCCTGCTGTGTGCTACCTCTCCCCCCAGTGTAGAGTCCTTCCTCATTGTGTGCTGTCTTCCCCCAGTGTGATGTCTCTTCCCCTTGTGTGCTATATCTCCCCCCAGTGTGATGGTTCTCTCCCTAGTGTACTGTCTCTTCCCCAGTGTGCTATTTCTCCCCTTTAAGTGCTGTCTGTCCCCCCAGTGCGCTTTCTCTCTCCCCAAATCTGCTTTATCTCCTCCTAGTGTGCTGTCTCTCTTTATGCACTGTCTTTCCCCCCAGTATGCTGTCTCTCCCCCATTGTGCTTTCTCTTCCTCATGTGTGCTGTCTCTTCCCCATGCACTTCCCCTGTGTGCTGTCTCTCCCCTGTGCACTGTCTCTCCCCTCAGTTTGCTGTCTCTCTTCCCCTCATGTGCACTCTCACTATCCCCTGTGTGCATCTGTCCCGGGTGGCATGTGTTCCACTGTACAATGCATATAGTAGGAACACTTTCTCCTCCTGTATGCATTTCACAGTGGAACACAAATGGGAAGACGTAGGCAAGGGCACCAGCCCAATGAAGTGAGAATGGGGTCAGGCTCGCAGTCTTGTGGGCACCATGATTGGTCACCCTTCATGCACAGTAACACTATGAGTGACAAATCCTGTCAAAGGCATGTGCATTGAGAGTGTGGGGTGCAGAGGTGGCAGCATTGAGAGTGTGGGGAGCAGGCGGCGGACTGAAGACATCACTTGATTGTGCGAATATGGTGGCCACTTTGTTTTTATTGTCTTTCAGGTGGACCAATCAGACGCTGGTCAGCTGGATAATCAGGTGGCAAATATCGGGGACATCCAGACACATCCGATCTCAAGACAATTATTTAAGTAGATTAGGGGGCAACTGTGAAATGGGGAACAGTTTAACGAGAATCAGGAGGACCTTATGCAGAGATTTACTATGGGGAAATATTATAGAAAGAGGAAGAAAATGGAAAATGGGCTGTTTGGGAGGCTATTTTGGACTGGGGCAGTGTTTGGGGGATATAGAGTCATAGAATCATAGAATGGAAGAGATAGAAGGGACCTCCTAGGACATCCGGTCCAATCCCCTTCTCAAAGCAGATTTCACTTTATCATCCCATATAGATGTCTGTCCATCCTCTGTGTGAAGACTTCCATTGAAGGAGATCTCACCACCTCTCATAGCTGCCTGTTCCACTTGTTGATCACAATCACTTTTAAAACGTTTTTTTCTAATATCTAATCTGTCTTTTCTTATTCAGTTTCATCCCATTGCTTCTAGTATTTCCTTGTGCAACTGAGAATAAAGCTGATCCCTCTACAGTGTGACAGCCCCTGAGATATTTGCATACAGCTATTAAGTCTCCTTTTATTTTCTATTTGGCAAGCTAAACATTCCCAAATCCTGTAACTGTTCCTTATAGGACATGGTTTGCAGACCGGTCACCATTCTGGACACTCTTCTCAGAACTTGCTCCAGTTAAAATGTGGTGCGCAGAACTGGGCACAGTATTCTAGATGAGGTTTGACCAAAGAGGAGTAGAGGGTGATAATGACTTCATTTTATCTTGACTGTATGCTTCTGTTAATAGATCCCAGAATTGTATTTGCATTTTTTGCTGCTGCATCACACTGGTGACTCATGATCAGTCTGTGATCTATTAGTATACCATAGTCTTTTTCACTTGTGTTTTAGCTAAGCTCCTCCCCTAGGGACAGTATGAAGGTGATATACAGAGCTCATGTGTATAATGTCACTGGTGATCATAATACCTGTATAGTATACACCATATACAATGCTCCTGTGTATAATGTCACTTTGATCACATACAGACAGAAAAGGGCTCCTATGTAAGAACAGTACATGGGGCCCCTTTAAGTCCAGTAGCTCATCAAAATGCACAATTTGTTCTGGTTTGGAGGTGGAAATTGGCCCCCTTACCTCTTGGGCCCCTGTGCAGCTGCACAGGTTGCACCAATGATATATCCGCTACTGCAGTGTACACTATAAATAATATACAGAGTCCCTGTTTATAATATCACCAATAACGCATTTGTGGCATCCCAGGGGTCCAGTTGCCACAGTTGCATTGCCGCCCTCACAAGGGGTGATGTCATTCTTAGAAGCAAGAAGGGGTCCCCACGCTAGATAGCACCAGAATCCAACACTTATTCTGACTCCAGGTCAGAAGGGTTAGCTCTAACCCAGTTTCAGGTGAGCTTTCCTATAAATTCTGGTCCAGAGGCGGGGTTAGGCAGGAAAAGTCTGAGAGACAGTCAGAAGAGAGAACAGCAGAGATGTACTGAGGACTGGAGTTACCAAGAGGCTTATCCCAGGGCAGTGGAGAGCTAGTGCAAGGGGAGAGGAGAGAGAAGTCGAAGAAAGCCTGGGGAGTGGAGCTGTGACCAAGCTTTCCCCAGAGCAGAGCGCCAGAGATAGGACGCCGTAGTTCTTGGTTGTTCGGGTACTGAAGTCCCGGCAGATGAATCCGGAGGGCAGGAGACTGCACGTTTCCTGGCCACACCAAACACCTGGCGGCACAGCAGCATACTAGAACTCGGAGCCGCCAAGGAGGAGTGACAACTGTAGAAAGGTTTGAGCCGCCTGCCATATGGGTGAGGAATTAACCAGTAGGAAGAGGGCCACAGCATAGCTTTAGGCCGCAGGGGCCCAAAAGGGAAAGTTCAGAAGGAAGGCCTCCGAACCCGCCCGGCTAGGCGGATCCCCAATTACTTCCAGGCTGTCCGGACCTCCGCTACCACCTGTTACAAGTGTCCCGGTCTGCACCATCAACTGCCAAGTAAGAGGTAAAGGAAACTACAATCCCTGTGTCCTCCAGTCATTTTTCGCACCCCTCAGTCCTGCACCTCAACATTATCTATCCCCTTAATAAACTGTTTCAATTGCCCTGGGGCCCTGTTATGAACCGATGACTCAGGAGTAAAATTCAGATTCCGTAGAAGTCGTTGGTTACTGTACTGACTGCAATCCCTGACTACACATCGCAACTAGAAGTAGCCGTGGGATGTAACTAACCAGTCCTAGACACCTCTGCACAGCTGGAGAACTAACTGCTCCTAAAGATGGATGTAGGAAAAGCTATCTTGCCTCAGAGCAGAACCCCAAAAGAATAGCAAGCCTCCCACAGATATTAACTGGGAAACAAAAGAAGGAAAAACAAACACAGGCAGAGTATAAGGTTTAGCAAAGAGGCCACACTAGCTATATAGGAAAGACAGGATAGAATACTATTGTGGTCAGTATTAAACACAATCAAAAACCACCAACAGCAAATATTACAAAAATTACCCTGAGTCACTAAGACTCCGCGAACTCTATATCAGCAGACTTCTATAAATCAAATGCCAGCAGAACTGGAAATAACAGATACTAGTGAATGGTGAAATTCGTAGGAAGAAAACTTCCTATCTGAGAGCAGATAAACAAATATACAAACTAGATAGCAACCCCCCAGCTAAGAAGAAGACAAAACATAAGCAGAACCTTAAGCACACAAAGTGTGCCACAAAATATAAAAAAAAATTAACTTATCTTGCAATGATCTCCATAGAGCAGAAGTAACCAGAGAGATGTGAACTCCTCCAGGAACAAAATACAACTGGCAAGGAATGATCCACTTCCAACCATTATATGCTCCATGAACCAGATTGCCAATCCCCATCAGCTGTGAAGCCCACACAGTCAGCTGCATCACCAGCAACAACCACCGGAGGGAGCTCCAATGAATTCACAACACGGCTCCACCTTTGGGAAGCAGAACCATGCCGGCTGTATCACCATCTTCCCCATTGGTCCCCTTAAGCAGCATTGGCCATCCATTGCCAAACATCACAGGTGGCGTTAAGACTAAATCCCATATAAACAATCCCCACTTATGGTACGGCCATGGCCATAAAGTAAGGTCACAGCCCATGACCCCCCTAAAGGACTTTCTGGCCCGGTTCCGATTACCCCACAGCCCTGGTGTCTGGGCATGTCACATTGCCTGTACATATACACTATATGTGTCACACCAGTGGCTGCCGTGCCGGTCTTCCTGAGGCAGGGAGATCAGTACCAACAGCACACTCACCCTGCCTTTGGTCACAAGCGGCCTGCACATTCCTTGGCTGTGCGTCTACAGCATTCTGGTCCTCTGGTGGCCGTGTTGACTGACTCCATGGGGCAGTGAGATCAGTACTCGCATTTGTGGAGCCCACTGGGATGGGGTACTCGGTACCAGACCTGGGTACTGCTGGGGATGTCACGGAGGTCCTGGTTGGACCGTGTCACGGGTTCTCACAAGTAAAAGGGGATATGTACAATGGATAAAGTTTGTCGTAACGCCACCCACAGGTTTTAGTCAGTGATGGGACCACCGCTGCAGCATTGCTCTGCCAGGAGGATGGATGGATGATGGGGCTGCAACCAGATGGATGAGCCTGCTGAGGGTCCTGGCAGGATATAAGGTATGATAAACAGTTCTTTATGCCTGGAATCAAACGGACACTCAGGCAGGGTTCTCCGTGTTTACTTGTCGGTTCTTCATAGTTAACACAGCTCACAGTACAGTACAGTTCAGTTCTTAACAGTTCACAGTGCAGTTAACCCCGGGAACATTCCAACCCCCTGCAGCCAGGCTGTCACTCTGAGACCCTTCACGCCATCTAAGTCCTTTCAAGCTGTTGTTTCTCTCTCTCTGTTGTATAGCGGCAGCTCAGACCCTTGTGGGTCCTCGTGGTTGCTGCTGTGGGTTAATCTAGGAAGCCGGTATGGAATCTCTGATCTCCTCAGAGCTGACACTCTGGTGTGTGCCTAGTCTGCAGTAACCCTCTCTTGCAAGGTGTTACCAGACTCCATGTAACCCGTGTGACTCCAGTACAAATCAGGGAATACTACTCTGTCTGTAGTTGGTCAGTGCTGCCGTGTTCCTCGGACCCAGTACTGCTGGTCCGGTCTCTTTCCTCACACTCCCCTGGGATGCCGACTATGGACGAGCTTTCTCTCCATGCTTTCTGTAGCTCTGTGGATTCTGCATCTCCATCAAGCCCAACCCCACCGGGATGTGTGTCACTCTATGCTTGGTGTCTTTTCAGCTCGGCTCACTCTGGCCTACTAACTCCTTCCTCCTCTTTTCCTCTATTTAAGCTTTCTATCACCTGATCTACATTCGTTCCACCCACTTTCCTCTAAACCCACCACCCCTTGCCCACCTAGAGCCTCGGGCTCCGGGTTGGGTGCTCTCTCTAGTGGTATGTGTGTGTTAGTGATGGGCGAGTCCTAAATTACTCAGAATCGCTTGACTCTAGCGAGTCCGAGCCTGGGACTCGCTACTCGTTGCGAGTCTAGCGAGTCCAAAGTTAATGAATGGGGAAGCGAGTAATAGCGAGTAATGTGCGATTTACAAATTGCAGATGTGTCTCGGAAGCTTCAGGCTCTATCTGCTAGGACTCGGTACTCTGCGAGTTTCCCAGCGTTTACTCGCACGAGTCCAATGCAAATCAATGGCAATCCTAGTTTTGTCAGAGACGCTGACAAAACTAGGATTGCCATTGTCTTGCATTAGACTCAGCTACTGTGCCAGTGATAGCAGGGAAACTCGCAGAGTAAGAGCTGTCTGCTCTGTGCAGCTCCAGGGTCCTAGAGCCCGCCTGCTGCCTGATGTAGCAGAGCTGAGATTGTTCTCAGTCTGCTCATTCCCTGTGCATAGACATCTATATCTATGCACAGGGGATGTAGCAGAGAGGACATTGCGTTTTGGACTACGTCGGACGGAAGAGGATTTTTTTAATTAAAGATGGAGTCCCTAATGGCTTTTTTTTTTTATTTCTAATAAAAAATTTTCTCTGTGTTGTATTTTTTTCAACCCTTTATTGGAGATTCTTAGTGACCGGGTCAAACCTGGCCTGACATTAAGAATCTCGGGCTTAATACCAGCTTGTATAACAAAGCTGGTATTAACCCCTTTATTACCCAGCGTGCCACCGCCACCAGGGCCGCTGGAAGAGTGGGGTTCAGCGCCAGAGGATGGCGCTTCAATGAACGCACCATCTTCTGGGGCGGCTGCGGGCTGCAATTTGCAGAGGGGGGTGCCCAGAAAGCTTGGGCCTCCCTGCGCTGCGGATTCCAGCCCCCAGCTGCTTAGCTGTACCTGGCTAGACATAGAAATTGCGCGGAGCCCCACGTATTTTTTTTTTAATATTTCATGAAATTCATGAAATAATAAAAAAAGAGGGCTCGCCTATATTCTTGTGTCCGGCCAGGTACAAATAGGCACCTGGGGGTTGGGGGCAGCCCGTCGCTGCCTGCTGGATCCGGCTGGTTCCAGAAATACGGCGAAGCCTTCGTCATTTTTTTTCTGAAAAATCAATAAAACAATCCTAAAAAAGGGACTGCATCTTTATTAACCTCTCGCCCATGGTCCAGGGGTTAATAAAGATGCAGTCCCTTTTATTTACATTGTTTTATGGATTTGTCAGAAAAAAATTTGACGTGGGCTTCGCCGTATTTCTGGAACCAGCCGGATCCAGCAGGCAGCGACGGGCTGCCCCCAACCCCCAGGTGCCTATTTGTACCTGGCCGGACACAAGAATATAGGCGAGAAAAGGCTATCATTCACTCAGGATTGGGATGGGGCCATCAAAGATCACATCACATTCACACTTACTGTCCTTGCAGCAGAATCCGGGTCTTTACTTCTGATCCCTCTTCTCCACTTTCCACGGAAGCGCTTGTGAAGCTCTCCTCGGAAACAGTTGCTGCTCTTGCAGGGCTTGCACTAGCAGGTAACTGCTGGGCATCTGGGTAGCTGCGTCCTTTGTCGACTTTGCTGCAACAGTCTCTATTAAATTTGTAGAACCCGTGTTAGCTATTGGATCCATGTGATTAGGGATGGGCGAATCTACTCGCTAGGACTCGTTACTCGGCGAGTAGTAAGGGACTCGCAGGACTCGGTAGTCTGCGAGTTTCCCAGTGATTACTCGCACGAGTCCAATGCAAATCAATATCAATCCTAGTTTTGTCAGAAACGCTGACAAAACTAGGATTGCCATTGTTTGCATTAGACTCGTGCGAGTAATCACTGGCTACTGTGCCAGTGATAGCAGGGAAACTCGCAAAGTAACTGCTGTTTCTTTGCGAGCCGAGTCCAGCTGTCTTCTCTGTGCAGCTCCAGGGTCCTAGAGCCCGCCTGCTGCCTGATGTAGCAGTGCTGAGATTGTTCTCAGTCTGCTCATTCCCTGTGTACAGACATGAATGTCTGTGCACAGAGATGATGTAGCAGAGCTGAGATTGTTCTCAGTCTGCTCATTCCCTGTGCATAGACATCTATATTTATGCACAGGGGATGTAGCAGAGAGGACATCGCGTTTTGGACTACGTCGGACAGAAGAGGATTTTTTTAATTAAAGATGGAGTCCCTAATGGCTTTTTTTTTTATTTCAAATAAAATTTTTTCTCTGTGTTGTGTTTTTTTAACCCTTTATTGGAGATTCTTAGTGGCTGGGTCAAACGTGGCCTGACATTAAGAATCTCGGGCTTAATACCAGCTTGTATAACAAAGCTGGTATTAACCCCTTTATTACCCAGCGTGCCACTGCCACCAGGGCCGCTGGAAGAGCGGGGTTCAGCGCCAGAGGATGGTGCTTCAATGAACGCGCCATCTTGTGGGGCGGCTGCGGGCTGCAATTTGCAGCGGGGGGTGCCCAGAAAGCTTGGGCATCCCTGCGCTGCGGATTCCAGCCCCCAGCTGCTTAGCTGTACCTGGCTAGACATGGAAATTGCGGGGAGCCCCACGCATTTTTTTTATTATTTAATGAATTTCAGAGTCAGAGTCTCAGAGTCAGAGTCTCAGAGTCAGAGTCTCAGAGTCGGAGTCGCCTCAGAGTCGGAGTCGCCTCAGAGTCGGAGTCGCCTCGGAGTCGGAGTCGCCTCGGAGTCGGAGTCTCCTCAGAGTCGGAGTCTCAGAGTCGGAGTCGCCTCAGAGTGAGTCGGAGTCGCCTCGGAGTCGGAGTCGCCTCGGAGTCGGAGTCGTCTCGGAGTCGGAGTCGTCTCGGAGTCGAGTCGGAGTCGGAGTCGTCTCGGAGTCGGAGTCGTCTCGGAGTCGGAGTCGTCTCGGAGTCGGAGTCGGAGTCGTCTCGGAGTCGGAGTCGTCTCGAAGTCGGAGTCGGAGTCGTCTCGGAGTCGGAGTCGTCTCGGAGTCGGAGTCGGAGTCGTCTCAGAGTCGGAGTCGAGTCGGAGTCGTCTCGGAGTCGGAGTAGTCTCGGAGTCGAGTCGGAGTCGTCTCGGAGTCGGAGTCGTCTCGGAGTCGGAGTCGTCTCGGAGTCGGAGTCGGAGTCGAGTCGGAGTCGGAGTTGTCTCGGAGTCGAGTCGGAGTCGGAGTCGTCTTGGAGTCGGGGTCGTCTCGGAGTCGGAGTCAAAAAATGCGTGGGGCTCCGCGCAATTTCTATGTCTAGCCAGGTACAGCTAAGCAGCTGGGGGCTGGAATCCGGAGCGCAGGGATGCCCAAGCTTTCTGGGCACCCACCGCTGCAAATTGCAGCCCGCAGCCGCCCCAGAAGATGGCGCGTTCATTGAAGCGCCATCCTCTGGCGCTGAACCCCGCTCTTCCAGTGGCCCTGGTGGCAGTGGCACGCTGGGTAATAGAGGTTAGGGCCAGCTTTGTATTATCAGCTGGCCCTAAGCCCGAAATTTATGGTGGTCACGCCAATATTAGACATGACCGCCATGAATTTCTATTAAATTGTTTTAAAAAAAACACAACACAGAGAAATTTTTTTATTAGAAAAAAAAAAAAAGCCATTAGAGACTCCATCTTTAATTAAAAAAATCCTCTTCCGTCCGACGCAGTCCAAAACGCGATGTCCTCTCTGCTCATCCCTGTGCATAGATATAGATGTATATGCACAGGGAATGAGCAGACTGAGAACAATCTCAGCTCTGCTACATCATCTCTGTGCACAGACATTCATGTCTGTACACAGGGAATGAGCAGACTGAGAACAATCTCAGCTCTGCTACATCAGGCAGCAGGCAGGCTCTAGGACCCTGGAGCCAGCACACAAAGAAGACAGGACTCTTATCTGTGCGAGTTTCCCAGCCAGCGATTACAGTTGCAAAGTAAACGAGTCCAATGCAAATAAATGACAAAACTAGGATTGCTTCAGGCTGAAGCTTCCGAGACACATCTGCGATTTGTAAATCTCACACTACTCGCTATTACTCGCTTCCCCATTCATTAACATTGGACTCGCTAGTCTCGCAACGAGTAGCGAGTCCTGTGCTCGGACTCGCTAGAGTCAAGCGATTCCGAGTAATTTAGGATTCGCCCATCACTACATGTGATCACTTGAATCCAGGTAAACGACTGGATCTGGTTCAGGATCCTTTAAGGCTGGGAGGTCTTCCTCTGGTGCTTGCAAAGACAGTATCTTTACTTGAACTCCATAGGGACCTCTTTCTCCCTGTACTACTTTGTAGGAGACCCATTCTCTGATGGTCACTTTCCTGTCCGGGTGTTGTGCAGGAAGGTGCACTTCTACATCACGCCTGTTTATAAAAATGTCTCTTGACGCACCGGGTTCACGCGCAAAGGAGAATCCTTTATCCTCAATGATTTTTACTATTTGTCCCTGTTACCGTGGGGATCTGCGCATTTCTCTGTCGCGACGAGCCTCTGCCTTTGCCTCTTTAGTGCGGGCTATTACAATTTGTTTTTGTACTTGCCGCTCTATCTCCTCTTTTTCCCATTGGCGGATGCATCGTCTAAGATATTCGTCTGATCAGCCCTGCAGGGCCTACTGGGCCATCCGGGTCCACAAGGAAACCCATGACGCCATTATAGGTCTCACTCCTCACCCACCAGCATCGGAGCTGTTCCCCTCTTACCTCTGATGTTGTAGGCACAGGTATCAGGGGCTCCGGCAATGGCAATCATCCCTCTTCCAGGGCTTCTAGTGGGTCAGTCACTCTTGGGGCAGGGCGCGGTGCAGCTCCGGAGATAGACAGGTCAATCAGGGTCACGGTGCGGCATTCTTCCTCACTCCGGGGACAACTGTTGGAGGCACCAACCCAACCGGGTTGTGCAGACCAGAACTGCAGGTTTTGCTGCACGTCGATTTGAATCCGGGTCCTCTCATCTGCTTGGGCCCCGGTCATCTGCAGGGGCAGCAGCCGCATTACACTCCTCCGGGTGTCTCGGATCTCCGGACGTCTCTCTCCGCCTTCCGCCATGCTGCCTCGATAACTGTTGATCTTTCCCTGGCCGGGTTCCTAAACTGGTAGGCTCTGTGGGCCCTCCGGGATCACTTCAGTTCTTTTGACCGCCGCACACTTCTCAGCGTCCTCTTCTTCCATCCGCATGTACTGTAATCGTAATGGCGACTGCTCCGCATCCGGTTTCCTGTCCTGCCTTTCCGAGGCGTCGACTTCCTCTTCAGCTCCCACCAGCTTCTCATTGGTGAGTGCACTTGGGGGCGGGGGCTCTTCTTTGGGATTGATAGCTGGCTCCCCCAGAGTTATGCGGAGCCAGGGCGGGCCTTTCTTTTCCCGCTTTGGACCGGGCACGCCCACGATGGGGGGTCTGGGCACGCTTCCCTTGCACATGGCTTCAGGCTTCCATGCCCGCCATTAAGCCCAGATTTGGCTGGAAAGGTCCAGAACACGATTTTTAGGCACACGGGGTCCGGTTCTTTTGGACCAGCTCCATCCTGTTCGTGACGCCAAGTTGTGGAGCCCACTGGGACAGGGTACTTGGTCCCGGACCGGGGTACTGCTGGAGATGTCATGGAGGTCCTAGTCCGGACCGTGTCCCAGGTTCTCACAAGTAAAAGGGGTATATGTACAATGGATAAAGTTTGTCGTGATGCCACCCACGGGCTGTGGTCAGTGATGGGACCACTGCTGCAGAGTTGCTCTGTCAGGAGGATGGATGGATGATGGGGCTGCAGCCAGATGGATGAGCCCACCACGGGTCGGGATGCTCCTGGCAAGATAAAAGGTATGGTAAACAGTTCTTTATACCTGGAATCAAACAAGGACACTCAGTCAGGGTTCACCGGGTTTACTTGTCGGTTCTTCACAGTTAACACAGCTCACGGTACAGTTTAGTTCTTAACAGTTCACAGTGCAGATAACCCCGGGAATACTCCAACCCTCTGCAGCCAGGCTGTCACTCTGAGATCCCTCACTCCTTCTAAGTCCTTTCAGGATGTTGTTTCTCTCTCTCTGTTTTTTCCCGGGTTGTATGGCGGCAGCTCAGACCCTTGTGGGTCCTCGTGGTTGCTGCTGTGCCTTAAACCCTTGTTGTGGGAACTCCAACCTGGAGTTAAAGCTCCCCGTCAGTTAATCTGGGAAGCCGGTGTGGAATCTCTGTTCCCCTCAGAGCCGACACTCTGGTGTGTGCCTAGTTTGCAGTAACCCTCTCTTGTAAGGCATTACCAGACTCCATGTAACCCATGTGACTCCAGCACAAATCAGGGAAAACTACTCCGCCTGTAGTTGGTCGGTGCTTCTGTGTTCCTCGAACCCAGTACTGCTGGTCCGGTTTCTTTCCTTACACTCCCCTGGGATGCTGGCTATGGACAAGCTTTCTCTCCATGGTTTCTGTTAGGGATGAGCGAGTCCTAAATTACTCGGAATCGCTAGACCCGCACGAGTCCGAGCCCAGGACTCGGTACTCGTGGCGAGTCTAGCGAGTCCAATGTTAAAGAATAGGGAATATGGATTCGCGAGTCCCGAATAGATAATACAGGACTCGGAATCGCAGACTCGCTAGGATTCGGAGCATTGGACTCAGGGGCTGGCTGGAGCCTCTTCCCCTGGGTGGCAGGTCCAGGCAGCCTTGAGAACCGGGGGGGGGTGCTGTCGGGTCCAGGCAGCCTTGAGAACCGGGTGGGGGGGGGGGTGCTGTCGGGTCCAGGCGGCCTTGAAAAGCGGGGGGGGGCTATCAAAGCTGACCTTACCTCCTCCAGCCGCGAAGCAGCCCGCCTGCCGCAAACCGACTCGCCGGATTTGGACTCGTTACTGAGCGAGTATTCGCTAAAAGACTCGCCGATTCCCGAGTCCAGCGAGTCCCTTAAGAATCGCCGAGTAACGAGTCCTAGCGAGTAGACTCGCTCATCCCTAGTTTCTGTGACTCTGTGGATTCTGCATCTCCATCAAGCCCAACCCCACCGGGATGTGTGTCACTCTATGCTTGGTGTCTTTTCAACTCGGCTCACTCTGGCCTACTAACTCCTTCCTCCTCTTTTCCTCTATTTAAGCTTTCTGTCACCACCCCTTGCCCGCCTAGAGTCCCGGGCTCCGGGTTGGGTGCTGTCTCTAGTGGTGTGTGTGTCCGTGAGGGTGTTTGTTGCACAAACCGTCTATCTTTCTACCTGGCTGCAGTTCCCTATGTGGCCACCCTGGTCGCAGGGGCACCACACATTGCACTCATCCTGTTCAGGATTCCAGGCAGCCTGCTTGTCCCTTTGTACACAGCATAATCACTTTTTCCACGGCCCTGGATCATCCGCCCGTTCAGATGCAGTTTTTTCCTGCTCCCTGGGCATCGGTTCCCAACACATGTCTCCTAGGAGCATGTTTAGGAGGCACACACCGGACACTGTAGAGATTTAAAGTGCCAGTACATCCTAACTCGGAACTACCTCTTAGCTTATGACTGAGAGGCACATGGTACTTAAGGCGCTTTCCCCCTTTCAGAGGTGTCTGACAAATGTGGTCCTTTCCTTGTGATGTGTTGTTGCTAGTTCTCATGACCCCTGTCTTTATACCTTGTATCGTACCTGCATCCTTGGTTCTGCTCTGTACCTAGCTAACTTTATTCTGCTCTTCATTCCAGATTAGTAACTTGTGTCTCTCATCAGACTCCGCTATGACCTGCACCTACGTATTTCAGTCTGCTCCTGTCTGCTATGGCCTGCACCTACTCGATACAGTTTACACCTATCTGCCATGGCCTGCACTGGTCTGCTACCACCTGTTCCTGTCTGCTCAAGTGCATACACTTAATGTGTCATGTATGGACCTGCAGTGACCACCACCACAGAGTCCTGTGACTGACCATTCCTCATAATCCTGTAGTCATGTGTTACTCAGAGACTCTTGATCCGTAAAAGCCAGCCCCCTGGTACCAGCAATTTTGGTATTTAGCTCCCATGGAGTTGCCCCTGACAATTCCTGTGTAGGGGTTGTCTCACCAGAAAGCTCCTCCAGGAGAGTTTGGTGTCATGGCCCAGTGGGCCAACCTCCCAGATACTCGCCTTCTGCGAGCAAGACATCCGGTTTTACCTTAACACACTTAATACAGAGTTTTTGTCTATATTATTTCTACACTGACCCAACGTACAGAGCTTCTGTGTATCATGTCACCAGTGATCACTGTATTACCTGTACACTATACAATATTTACAGAATTCCTGAGTATAATGTCATTGGTAATCACTGTATTACCTGTACGATGACTTGATAAATAGAGCTCCTATTTATAATATCACTGTGATTACTGTATAAAATGTACACTATACCCTATATATTTTATTTTTGTGTATAATAGCATTGGTGCCAATATTAGTGTTATTAGTGTTGTGGTTATTGTTACTGATCAGTATTGTAATATTCAGTCACCATCTTTGTGTGCCAAGATTTTTCACTTATAAAAGACAAAAAGAGAAAAGATTGCAATGGTGCAATATCGCCTTAACCACTTGTTTGCTTTTAGACCTGCGACTACTAACCTCCTATTGTTGTGCGGTCCATGCACAACACTGGTGTAAGTATAACCGGTTTATAGAGGTCTCCCCCTCACGCCAGGCATACTGTAGTTTGCGGTGGAAAGATGCCTCCTGCCCCGCGGCTGCTGACCACGGGCTTCCCCGCTCACTTCCTCGTGTTATCCAGGCTCCGCCCACTCACACACCACGTGACCGGGCGCGCTGACGTCAGACAGGTCATATACCCTCACTTCCTCTTGAGGAAGACGGTGTTATACCATCGAAACATGTTGTGGGACGGAGGATTTTTCAATAAAGGACTTTCCATTTGACCAGGAGTTCCTTTCTGTGTTCTGAGTGCCCAGGAAGAGACTGTGCTATTTATTTAATTGGATTCAAGATTTTTCACTTGTATGTGATATTTTTCTGTCACTATGTGATCATAATATATGGTCTCAGTATAATGTGGCACTATTTGTTCCTTTTATGTGGTATTATTCGGGCACTATATGGTGGTAATATGTTGTCTGGTCGTGGTGTCGTAGTATTTATATCTTTGTGTGGTAGAATGTTGTGGTGGTATTATGGGGTCTGGTCATGATGTGTGTAAGGTCATATTGATCTCTTTAATACCTGTACTCTATGCAATATATCAAGCTCCTGTGAATCATTGCACTGATGGTAATATACATTATACAATCTACTATATAATTGCCGTAGGCATTTTTGTGTCGGACCCCGAAAACGCCGTGGCTATGTCACGCTGTGACGTCACCACGCGCGAGCAATGGCCGCAAAGCGGCCATTGCGAGTCGCTGGCCGAAAATAGAACCAGAGGCCCGGCTACAAAGTTAGCGATTTACCGCTGAGGTAGTGCGAGCAATGGCCGCGAGGCCATTGCGAGTCGCTACCTCAGCTGCCGCAACTCCCCCTATACTTTCAATGGGGATCTATTGCGAGTGGCTGGGTAGTGCAAGCATTGCGAGTCACTATCACAGATCATCATCATCATCATCAATCATCATCATCATCAATCATCATCAATCATCATCATCATCATCATCATCATCATCCCTACTACTACTACTGGCCGCACAGACCCCCCCCCTCAATGGCCGCACAGACCCCCCCCTCAATGGCCGCACAGACCCCCCCCGCCCCTCAATGGCCGCACAGACCCCCCCCAATGGCCGCACAGACCCCCCCCAATGGCCGCACAGACCCCCCCCCCCCCAATGGCCGCACAGACCCCCCCCCCCAATGGATGCACAGCCCCCCCCCAATGGCCGCACAGACCCCCCCCTCAATGGCCGCACAGACTCCCCCCCCCCCCTCAATGGCCGCACAGCCCCCCCCCCCTCAATGTCCCAAAGTCAGCTGTGACCGCCTGGCCCTTGGACACTGGCTGCCATGCACACATCAGCTGGTAGGCTCCCATCACTTACCCACTGAGGACGGATCACTTCCAGCACCTCTTCACATGGCAGTGCTCTGAACTTCTGAATCGTCCTCTCCTCACTCAGACACCTGGCAGGTTCCAGCCTACTCACTCCCAGCTGCAACCCAGTGAGTCAATCAGCACATCTTCACTCACACACAGACCTGACATGTGATTAACCCCCTGTGCACCATTCAGGTTTAGCCCAGCAAAGCACTCCAAAAAGTATTGAACACACCCCAATAAGTATTGAACGCGCCCCAAAAAGTATTGAACGCACCCCAATAAGTATTGAACGCGCCCCAAAAAGTATTGAACGCACCCCAAAAAGTATTGAAGGCGCCCCAAAAAGTATTGAACGCGCCCCAAAAAGTATTGAACACACCCCAATAAGTATTGAACGCGTCACAATAAGTATTGAACGCGCCCCAAAAAGTATTGAACACACCCCAATAAGTATTGAACGCGCCCCAAAAAGTATTGAACGCACCCCAATAAGTATTGAACGCGCCCCAAAAAGTATTGAACGCGCCCCAAAAAGTATTGAACACACCCCAATAAGTATTGAACGCGTCACAATAAGTATTGAACGCGCCCCAAAAAGTATTGAACGCGTCCCAATAAGTATTGAACACACCCCAATAAGTATTGAACACACCCCAATAAGTATTGAACGCGCCCCAAAAAGTATTGAACGCACCCCAATAAGTATTGAACGCGCCCCAAAAAGTATTGAACGCGCCACAAAAAGTATTGAACGCGTCCCAATAAGTATTGAACACACCCCAATAAGTATTGAACACACCCCAATAAGTATTGAACCCACCCCAATAAGTATTGAACGCGCCCCAAAAAGTATTGAACGCGCCACAAAAAGTATTGAACGCGTCCCAATAAGTATTGAACACACCCCAATAAGTATTGAACGCGCCACAAAAAGTATTGAACGCACCCCAATAAGTATTGAACGCGCCCCAAAAAGTATTGAACGCGCCACAAAAAGTATTGAACGCGTCCCAATAAGTATTGAACACACCCGAATAAGTATTGAACGCGCCCAAAAAAGTATTGAACGCACCCCAATAAGTATTGAACGCGCCCCAAAAAGTATTGAACGCGCCCCAAAAAGTATTGAACACACCCCAATAAGTATTGAACGCCCCCCAAAAAGTATTGAACACGCCCCAAAAAGCATTGAACGCGCCCCAAAAAGCATTGAACGCGCCCCAATAAGTATTGAACGCACCCCAAAAAGCATTGAACGCGCCCCAATAAGTATTGGACCCCCCCGAAAAGTATTGGACCCCCCAAAAAAAGTATTGGACTCCCCCAAAAAGTAGCTATCTACTATATAATTGCCGTAGGCATTTTTGTGTCGGACCCCGAAAACGCCATGGCTATGTCACGCTGTGACGTCACCACGCGCGAGCAATGGCCGCGAAGCGGCCATTGCGAGTCGCTGGCCGAAAATAGAACCAGAGGCCCGGCTACAAAGTTAGCGATTTACCGCTGAGGTAGCGCGAGCAATGGCCGCGAGGCCATTGCGAGTCGCTACCTCAGCTGCCGCATCTGCCGCAACTCCCCTTATACTTTCAATGGGGATCTATTGCGAGTCGCTGTGTAGCGCGAGCAATGGCCGCGAGGCCATTGCGAGTCGCTACACTTGCGGCGCGGTTGCGGTAATCCCCATAGAAAGTATAGGGGGACTTGCGGCAGGTGCGGCAGCGAGTCGCTGGCTGAGTGCGAGCACTTGCGGCGCGGTTGCGGTAATCCCCATAAGGATTACCGCAACCGCGCCGCATTGCGAGTCGCTGGCTGAGTGCGAGCACTTGCGGCGCGGTTGCGGTAATCCCCATAAGGATTACCGCAACCGCGCCGCATTGCGAGTCGCTGGCTGAGTGCGAGCACTTGCGGCGCGGTTGCGGTAATCCCCATAGAAAGTATAGGGGGACTTGCGGCAGGTGCGGCAAGTGCGGTTTTGCCGCACCTGCCGCAAGTCCCCCTATACTTTCTATGGGGATTACCGCAACCGCGCCACAGATGCGGTTTTTAAATAAAATAAAATAATTTTAATACAAATAAATTTTCATAAAATAATAAATACATTTAATAATAATAAAAATAGTAAAAAAACAAAACAAAATAAATAATAAAATAAAAAATTCCTATCTACTATATTGGATTATTATTTGAAAATCTAAAAAAAAAAAAAAATATTCTAGACACCCGATGCATTTGCATCGGGCTCACAGCTAGTATACAATATTCTGTCATTATGTGGTGGTAAAATATGGTTTGGTCATGGTGTGGCAGTATTTCTCCTTTGTATGTGGTATTATTAAGTCACTTTACGATGGTAATATGCAGCCTGGTCATGTTGTGGCGGTACATTGCATATATTTTGCCTATGGCTGTTGAGACCAGAGATTAGGTACATCAGACAGTTGAGGTGACATATGGCCAGATGGCCGTCGTTTAGAACTACTTTCTACTTTTCGTAGAAAATCTCTTCACTACTATTTATTATACTAAGAAGTGACGGACAGTGACTGGGACTTTGTGGACCTGACAGAAGGCAATCAGACTGTACGTGAAGGTAGAGGTATGGTAAGAAGTGTAAAGTGCCTTTTTTTAGCTATCGTTACATGCATTTTGTGGTTACGGAAATTGTGTGAAAATGGGCATTTTTTTTAATGGATGTGACTTCATAACACAAATAGGAAACCTGTTGTTAAAAAATTTAATCGCACCCCTAGTCACACCAAGCCACCACCAGGCTACATTGTAGATATTAACAAGCCACCACCATAATTTAAAGAACAGAATTCTAAAAATTCTTTGACTTATTTATTTGCTTTTGAGAATTTTGGAGCAACTTGTCTTTCAGCAGAGGAATATGTCTTGGAGTTTGGGCATGGAGAGCTTTAGCATTTACCGTAGTTTGTGCCTTACTGGACAATCTAAAATCTTTCTGGTAGCAGTCCGTGGACAGCTTCCTCTATCTACCCCGTCCAGGCTGTGTAGCCAGCGCCCTATTAATTTTAAACTTATGAACTCTGCTTCTTCTTGTATCTCTGCTTATCTTTTTATATCCTTTGAGTTGGGTTCAGATAGCTTAGGTGTCACCAGTGATGGTTTGGTAGCAGAGTGTCTAGCATACAAAGGACTGGAAACCACAATCTCTCAGTTGCTGCACCTCCACCCAGCTGGTACCATAGGCTGGGGTTACACATAGAAATCCGTTTTTGGAAGTCATTTTCATCACCAATCCGTTTTTTATAGGGTGCTTTTTGTGTCTCCTGCACTCCTGTACGTTTTTGGACTTAGTAATTTTTTTCAGAAAAAACGCATGCGCGCAAACGCATACGCAAACGCATGTGCATGCGTTTGCGCATGCGTTTCCCATAGGGCCCCATGTTAAAAAAAAACGCATAAAAACGCATGCGTTTTTTAACTGATGCCAAAAACGCTGTTTACTGCGTTTTTGGCTCAAAAACGGACAGGGCAATGTTTTGAGCTCCAGAGAAAAACGCACAGGGTGTTTATTACACCCAATGCGTTTTTCTGTCAGTTTTTGGACTTAGAAAAAAAAAATGACAAAACTGAAGCCAAAAACTGACTGAGGGCTTATGTGTAACCCCAGCCATATAGATTAGTACTCATACTGCACAGTCCATGAAGACATCTGCACAAATAGGAAGATGCCTGACGGCAAGACTAGGAGATGACTGCTCAAGCCTTACTGCCTGATCAGCTGCCAAGATTTTCACCTTCCTCCTTAGGAACCAGGAACCATCCAACACAACAAGGCAAACATACAAAGAGAGGTTATATACCGGTGACTGACAGTAAGCAGGAACAGAGTGCACTTAAACTGTCCCTATAGATAGTTGTCACTATGGGGGTATGCACAACAATCAAAACAGGGCAAGCATACAGGTGCAGACTATACAAACTTGAAAGTGTGGTACCAGGAAAAATGGAAACCTGAGCTGTATCCCCAGTAGGAAACCCCAGGTTGTCCCCAAGATTAAACTGAAACTGGGGATGCCTAGGTCTCATACCTTATTAGGCTTCTGAATACGACTCACATTAATGCCTCCTTCCCCCAAGGAAGTTAATGGGCTGGAGAGCAGGGAAGCAGGAAAAGAACCCAGACAAGGCAACAGATATAACAGGGAACCAGAAGATATCCAAATAGAAACTTCGCAGCTGCCAGATCACCGGTGCCACTGCTGAACAACAGCGAGCTTCTAAAAAGGGACGTACACAAGTTCTATCACCGCCAAGGACAGTTGATGTCCCAGGAATCTGACAGTCAGGATTCTGCTTATCTGTTTATCAGAATAACCCAGGATAAAGGGGTTGTAGATGTTTTAGCCTCTTCCCCCGTACTGTAAGTCTATTTCATTGTTTTTGGTACTTTCACTTTGGATCATCTAATTCTTTATTTCTGTACAGTCAGTTAGCGCACCTTTCTATGTTTGCTTTTTGTCAGTTTTGTATGCTGCCTTAAGGATGCTCAAGTGGTAGCTGCAGCCTGACACATATTATGAGCGTATATTGATATGCTAGTGGCAGTCTTGTCACTAATCAAGTGTAAGTGTGTTTTCTAAATTTTATTAATTAATTTGGTATGCCCTTGTTTTGAAGTATCAATATTCAGACTTTATTCTTTCTGTGATTTCATTAGCTAAGGAGTGAGGTATGGGGAGGTACATATAGTGGGAAGTAAGGGTAATTATAAGGAACAGCTGAAGGCTAAGAGAATACTTCACCCGCAGTAAGAAGGTCTTAACCCCTTCAACATTGAAGAGAAAGCACATAGGTAAAACGATCAAGTGAGTGACGCACCCACAGGGTTATTCCTTTTTCGCTCCCCTTCTCTGGGCATCGCCGATCCTTTCTCTACTGTCAGCCGACCCACCCCTAGGCGGAGTCTCATTCTCTTGACTGGTAGTGCGCTTCCCTAGAGTGAAGAATAGCAAGGGCAGGATCTTCTTTTCCCGCTCTTCTCCGACCCGGCACACGGCAAGGGCTCTTGTATGCCCTGTAGCCAACACATGGCGTCAGTCTTTTTGAGCCGCCATTACTGAGGCTCTGTTCACAAAGTCCATTATATAGTTCTGTAGGCACACAAGGCCCAGTTTTACCGAGCCGGTAATCCTGTTCGTGACACGGCTGTGCAGGTGGGGGTTCTGCTGCCGTTTAGCAATAAACAGTCTCAGGCACTTTTGAGCTGACCGGGTACTTAACTTTTCATTGTTCTTAAAAGTAAGTTACAGCACAGTTCACAGTCAAAGTTCTTACATGTTACCGGAAACCCGGGTTCTACTGCAGCTCAGACGGTTCCTATGTGTCACATCCCTCAAGATACCTTTCAGGCCTTGCTTGCATCTCTCTCTGTCCTCACTCACAGGTTCAATCTGGCCATCACATGCTCTTTAGTGATGATTCCCTTTGCTTTAGGGTCACTAGCCCTAGTACGATGGCTGTGTTCCTACTCCGTGGCGGTAGGTAGGTCAAGGGTCATAGAGTTCCTGTACCACGCCGGGTTGTCTCGTGATTAGGGTCGTGAAGTCTCCCCAGTCACCTCTATAGATCCGGCTCTCTGGTTGTCCTGGCCTTGCCCTCCAGTGACCCAGGTGTAATTTGGGCTCACCAAGCTCCTTCTGCCTCCTGGTTGTCAGCTCTGGCTCCTCCGGCCAGCTATACTGGTTGCGGCTGACGGGCCCGTTGTTTTCCCACTATGGTCAGTGTCTAGCTGTAGGGTGTATCGGCTTGTGGTGCTTCTTCCCTTGCCTTTCTCTCTAAAGCAAGTCCTCTCCTAGGTATACTGCCTCCAGGGAACTGCTGCCTCCAGGGAACCTCTCCTCCTGGGAATCCACATCTCTAACTTTGTGTTCCAGTGTTTTTTAATACTGTTCCTCCACCCACTTGTCCAGGTTCTACCTCTCTCTCCACCCACACTTCTCTAACTCCTGCCACCCCTTGCCCTACTTAGAGTCAGTGGCTTAGGATCGGAGTGTGTCGGTGTGTGGATGTTTTAAGTTGACCGTCTTTCCTCGTTTGGCTGCAGTTCACCATGTAGCCGACCTGGTCGCAGGGGCGCCACATGAGCTCTACAGAAAACCTGTGATTTATCAAACACTGAGACGTTCTGACCTCAAGTCCACGAGAGGTGACAATACGGGGCGGCACACTCATGACATTGCGGAGTACATAAGGCTGTTGGTGTTGGTCACTAAACATTTGCTTTTACACTTGGTGTGAAATATGGCATTCAGAACCAGCACTAAGCTTGTGTATGCAAGGCATTGATTAACTTTTTTGTTCATTTTCAATGTGAGAGAAATAATTGTAATCTATCTATCTATCTATCTATCTAAAAGAGAAAAAAAAAGAAGAGGAGAAAAAAAAGAGAAAAAAAACTGCACAGCACTCACAGACAATGTGAACTGGTGCCAGCAGGGATGCTGGGTCAATATACTAGAAAAAAAACTTGCAGCACTCAGCTACTACCAATGATGTACATATGCTGACAAGCTATATAATATATGAGAAAAAATTTAAAAACTTACGTTTTTTCAAAAAGCTCAAAATTCTTATTATTTTTTTTAAATCTGAAGTTCTTAGTACACACATTGGCCAATGTCTGCTTGCTCATCGACTGCGACAAAGTGACTTCAGGTCTGATGAGTCCTATCGCTGACACTCAAGTCCTCCTTGTCCACCCCACCCCACTACTAAGTGGGCGGACACCATCTAGACCCTAGATCACCAGTAGGCAATGAGGGTGCAAATTGCAGTAATGGAGCCAGCCACTCCACACGATACAAAAGAGAAAAAAACTGCACAGCACTCACAGACAATGTGAACTGGTGCCAGCAGGGATGCTGGGTCAATATACTAGAAAAAAACCTTGCAGCACTCAACTACTACCAATGATGTACATATGCTGACAAGCTATATAATATATGAGAAAAAATTTAAAAACTTACGTTTTTTTCAAAAAACTCAAAATTTTTATTATTTTTTTTAAATCTGAAGTTCTTAGTGCAGACATTGGCCAATGTCTGCTTGCTCATCGACTGCGACAAAGTGACTTCAGGTCCGATGAGTCCTATCGCTGACACCCAAGTCCTCCTTGTCCACCCTACCCCACTACTAAGTGGGCGGACACCATCTAGACCCTAGATCACCAGTAGGCAATGAGGGTGTCTTATATTCTAGGTTTCTTCAAAGTAGCCACCTTTTGCTTTGATTACTGCTTTGCACGCTCTTGACATTCTCTTGATGAGGAACTCTCCGGAAATGGTCTTCCAACAGTCTTGAAAGCGTTCCCAGAGATGCTTAGCACTTGTTGGCCCTTTTGATTCACTCTGCAGTCCAGCTTACCCCAAACCATCTGAATTGGGTTCAGGTCTGGTGACTGTGGAGGCCAGGTCATCTGGCGTAGTACCCCATCACCATCACACCTCCTCCTCCATGCTTCACGGTGGGAACCAGGCATGTAGAGTCCATCCGTTCACATTTTCTGCTGATCAGGTACCTGATCCGGTAATAATACCTCCAAGCAGACAAGGGGAAAAACTGGATCCAGTAATGCATCCAGTTACTGGATGCAGGCTCCCAAGTGTGACCCTAGCCATACAGTCCTCAGCTGGAAAAATCATGGCATCAATGTTTGGGGGCGCAGTTCGTGTTTAACAATGTTGATTACCTTGAATGTGGAACAACAATCAATTCAGATTGTTACATCACAACTCTGCTAACTTTGAAACGACTACTAACAACCATCCAAAAGGAAAAAGGAAATGGTTTCCTTCAGTTTGACAATGCCAGACCACACACTTCACATGACACCACAGCAGAACTTTAGAGACTGACGCTCACCACCGTACAGCATCCTCAATACAGTCCAGATGTGGCGTCGTCTGACTTCCATCTGTTCCCAACAATGAAAGAAGATCTGATGAAGAAATGGAGACAACCGTGAGATACTGGTTGGGGAAACAGTGTGTCAACGTCTTCCGCGACGGCTTTAGAAAACTTGTTCATCGTTGGCAGAAGTGTATCCAATTGTCTGGTGATAATGTGGAAAAGTGAATATCGTCACATTCTAAAGATTATTTCTGGTTGATTTATTAAAATATTTCCATCATAAGTTATGCAGGTGGAGGCATTACTCTTCATTCAACCCTGGAATCTATCTATAGAAACATTATTTTTCAGCTTTTTCAGAATGATTTGATACATTTCTTGCACTATAGACTTCCAGAAATCGAATAGGAAATTGTCAAATGGTATGTAAATAAATGTACATATATAATTGACGTGTCAATTCAGCGAGAATCCGCAATCGTCAATACTTCATGTGGTTTCCAATTGAAATTTTACATAACCATGGAAAGGTCTACAATATAGCAGAACTCAGACCCTAACCACATAATATCAGCAGGTGCCGGTATATTAAAATATGCATAAAATAATCTGGGTTGACCTTTGTGAATAATTGAAGACTAATTTTGCCTTTGTACGACATTCCTTGCAAACTGCAGACGGGCCCGACAAGTGAAGCTCACCACAATATTCTATATAGAGTATCATTTACAACTTTATCAGACATGTTTACAGTAAGGCATAAAACCTGCCGGAGAGGAGTGAACGTGGAACAGAATAGGATCTGCTGCTCGATTATTTTCTATTGCTGATAATTATAGCATTTACTGTAAAGGAACAAGCACTACAAAATTAATTTATTGGAGGATGTTTAATTATCAGGCTTCTTCTTTTTACACAAACTGCCTGACTCACGACGGCTACCGACTCCTCTGTATGGCGTATTTCCGAAGCCTTCGTTTTAATTAAATAAGGATTATGTCATTTTATCTCCTCGTAATATAAACCTAAACTACTGAGCCATGTGTGAGCTTTAAACATCCAGGAAAAACATCCGCATAATCTAGAAAAATGTTGTAAAGTTTAGCACTTTTTGCTTACTGGAGCGATCTTACATGACCCCTCTCCCACCCCATTCCAATCTCCTCCTTTCCTCCCCTCTTATCTCTTCTTCCCAGAATCACATCCAAAACTTCTCTTGTGCATCCCCCATACTCTAGAACTCCCTGCCCCAACACATCAGACTCTCGCCTACCTTTGAAACCTTCAAAAAGAGCCTGAAGGCCCACCTCTTCTGACAGGCCTGCAACCTGCAGTGACTCTCAGTCCACCAAACTACCGCACAACCAGCTCTTCTTTTACCTACTGTATCCTCAGCCATCCCTTGTAGATGGTGAGCCCTCTTGAGCAGAGTCCTCTCTCCTCACCTACTATATCCTCACCGATCCCTTGTAGACTGTGAGCCTCGCAGGCTGGGTCGTATCTCCTCCCCTGAGGTATCCTCACCCATCCCTTGTAGACAGGGAGCATTGTGGGCAGAGTCCTCTCCCTTCCTCTGCTGTATCCTCACCCATACCTTGTAGACTGTGAGCCCTCTTGGGAAGGGTCCTCTCTCCTCACCTACTGTATCCTCATCCATACCTTGCAGACTGTGGGAGCCCTCGCAGGCAGGGTCCTCTTTCCCGACCTACTGTATCTTCACCTATACCTTGTTGACTGTGAGCCCTCACAGGCTGGGTTGTCTCTCCTCCCCTGCTTTATCCTCACCCATCCCTTGTAGACAGTGAGCCTTGGTGGGCAGGGTCTTCTCCCCTCCTGTACCTGTCTGTTCCTTGTATTGTTCAAGATTATTGTTCTTGTCTATGTATGCCTTTTTAACATGTAAAGCGCCATGGACTAAATGGTGCTATAATTATAAATAATAATAATTCATATCATTAATGGATATTCCATGTTAAAATGTATTAAGCCCAATGAACCCCAGGAACCCAGACTTGCTAACATATCCAGAAATTGTAGTGTTGATAACTCTTGCATATGATTTTCTCCAGTGACATTTATTAAAGATGTGGGGATAGTCGTTCTAGTGCCGTCATTGGGCACTTGCTTGCATTCTTTAGGACTGGATAACATTAAAAGGGATTGTCTGGGCTTTTTCTATAATTTACATGTATATCTAGGCTGCAAAATGTTGTAATATATATGCTGTCAACATTTTCCTGGGCTTCCTAATTATTACTGATTTGTGGCAGCTAGAGAACGTCCAGGGGGCGTGTGTGTGTGCTGGAGCTGCATGTAAATGAAGAACTGGTCGTTTACTCCCTGACTCTAATGGTGGGGTTACACGTCCCGATATCGCGGCGATATCGGAGGCAAAGGCCGCGGGAGCGCGCATTTTTTCAGCCCTTTTCCCAATATCGCATCGGCGGTTTACATGCTGCGATATCGGGAAACAACGTCCCTCCGATGTGTACGCCCACCAACCCAGTAACGACCATTTAACATGGGAGTTAATGGGTAGCGTCGGCGTACAGATCGGAGTTGGGCTGTCACACGCTGCGATCCTGCTACAACGGCCATGCGATATCGGGGAGTTGAATAGCTCGGCTATTCAACCCCGATATCCTTTTGGCATCGTTCCAGCATCGCGTTGTATGCTCAAACCGTACAACGCGCAAACGATATCGGGTCCAACTCGCGACCCACGTGACTTTTTGTCGGAGTTGGGTCGGAGTTGGACGCCGATATCGCGGCCTGTAAACCCGCCATAAAACACACACACTTTCCCCCAGTCTACAGTATTGCCAGCCACCCCCAGACTTCTACAGTCCACCCCAGTCCCCAATTATGACCATCCACCCCCTCTACACACAGGGGGTTCCCTCCTTCTCTGGCACAATGTACTAAATCTGCAGCTCTGAGCACTAAAGATTCAGCACACTGAGTAAGTGTAGGAGCTGAGGGCAAATCTTTTGTCTTCAGCTCGTGCTCCCCTGTGGCCGCTCTGTGCAGTGTGCAGGCGAGCCGATCCTCCTCTGTATCTCCTGCTCACAGCGGGGCACAGAGTTGGCAGTGGGGAGAGAGGAGGAGCATTGCCTGCCCTGCACACTGCACAGAGCAGACACAGGGGAACATGAGCTGAGGGCACACAGGATTGCACACAGCCCTCAGCTCCTACACTGACCCAATGTGCCGAATCTGCAGCTCACAGAGTGGTAAACAGAGCTGCAGATTCGGTACATTGTGCCAGAGGAGGAGGTAACCCACTGTTTTCAGAGGGGGTGGGTGGTCATGCTTTGGACTGGGGTGGGTTGTAGCAGTCTGGGGGTGGCTGGCCATACTGTAGACTCAGGGAAGGGGTGTGTGTGTTGAAGTCTGGGATTAAACAACCAGTTCTCTATTTACATGCAGCTCCAGCACAAACCCCCCCCCTGGTTGTTCTCTGGCTGCCGCAAATCAGTGATATCTAAGCAACTATGCAAAATGTTGACAGGATGTATATTACAAACTGATAACATTTTGCAGCCTAGCTATTCGTGTAAATTATAGAAAAAGACCAGACAACCCCTTTAAAGATCAGGGATTTTAATTTCTAAAGAGTAAAAGAGTAAAGCAGTGTATATTAGAGATGAGCAAATCAATCTGTAAAAAGGTGACATTCATTATCAATTTCCCCAAATTGTCATATTATGGATTCAGTTCTTACAAATTCAGCAAAATGATAGCCAATCAGATACCACTTTTCTGGATTACTTACAGAGATTGGAAAGGGCTAAAAAAACAAATGACCAGTCCTAAACTCTCAGCTTACTCCATCTATGCCACTGATGGAGTTGTAGCTGTCTGTTCTTTCATTTAGGTCTTTGAATCTCACAGAACTGAGGTCCATGTCACTACATGACAGGCATTGCATGTCATTATTATCAATGACCTGTGTGTGACTATGTTCTTCAGTCTTCTCTCCGTGTTTCAAACACACACACCTATGATCTTATCTCACTGGGTTACTTAACCTGGTGGTGTGATGCCGCTAGATGATTCAGGTGTCACACCCCACCAGACCCTATTTTGTCACCAGGTACCTCAGTATTCAGTCTCTAGGAAGTGCTGGTTATGAAGAAGTCAAAACCAGAATCTCTGGAAAAGCAGGCTATTCCCATCCATTAAAGTTAGAGTTGTTAGGACCTGCAGTGTTTCACAGTCTTATAGAGTGGATGAGTTTGTGTTTGCTGTCCAGCTGAAGTCATTAAGTTCTACTCTTTAGCCTACCGGAAACCATCACACCCTGCTAATACCTTCAGCTTTCTCTAGAAGCTGCCAGATATAGCTTTTGGTTTCCCTGGCTCGTCTCCTGTCTTGTATAGTGTTTTTCCTGTGTTACCTCAGTCTGTTTTTTGGACACTTCTGCTCCACAATTTTGTACCAGGCTGCCATCTTTGTCTTGGCCCATCGCCCCAGCTGTTTTAATGGATCCTGATTTTTTCCTTTTCCTTACCGCCGGCTTTGACCCTGCTTGGTGACTTTCCTGTCTTTAGACGGCAGTCCATCCATAGGCAAAAATCATTGTGGATCCTGTTGTAAATCCAGATCCCTGTATAGGGGTTAATGGGTCTCAGGGTTTCTAATTCTGCATAACAGAGCAGACTGTTCTTAGTCTGTCCAAGATAACCTTTTTGCACTTGTAGCCTCGATCAGACATCACATCAGGTACTTGGCATCAAGTTGAGAACCTCAATGCTAACACAATTTGATTTTTCAGGTCATGTATATTCCATGCTTCACAGAGGAATGGCAATATGTATCCTTGGATTACCAGGTACATTGGTTCTGGGGTTTGTAGAGTAACAATACAGCATAGCTGTGAGATTTGCCCTGCCCACAACCGATTCACTATAGACACTGTACATTGACAGTGAAATGCCAATCAGAGCAGATGTATCGGATTGCCATGCAAGATGCATTGTAGTCCAAGCAATGATAAGGTCCTGCTGCTTAAACAAACATTCCAAGGAAAACAACATCATAGACCTAGAAAAGAGAGACATCACTGAATTCTTCGGATTAACCCTTACAGCATGCTGTCTTCACATATCCTAACAGATTCCTTTTAATCAAAGTATTTAAAGGAATTATCATCCATCAGAAATGAGCAAATCTGCCTGAATCAAATTTTGGGAATTATAGAATGGTAGAATGGTAAAGTTGGAAGGGACCTCCTGGTCATCTGGTCCAACCTCCTCTTATCAAAGCAGGATTCACTAAAACATCCCAGACAGATGTCTGTCCAGCCTCTGTGTGAAGACTTCCATTGAAGGGGAACTCAGTACTTCTCATGGCCGCCTGCTCCACTCATTGATCATCCTCACTGTGAAATGTTTTTTTTTCTAATATCTAATCTGTGTCTTCTCCCATTCAGTTTTATCCCATTGGTTCTAGTCTTTCCTTGTGCAAATGAGAATAAAGTTGATCCCTCTACAGTGTGGCAGCCCTAGAATAAAGCTGATAACTCTACAGTGTGGCAGCCCTAAATAAAGCTGATAACTCTACAGTGTTGGACAAAATGCCGCGCAGCCATCAAGAAACACCAGAACATCAGGATGTTCCCTGAGCAAGGAGCTGGGTTATAGCTCCGAAACGCGTTGGAAGATTAAAGACCTTTGCACCCAGATGATCCATTGTTCCGGTATTTCTTTACGGCAGCGCGGGCATTGCGGCATTTTGTCCAACAGAAGTAACATAGTAACATAGTAACATAGTTTTTAAGGTTGAAGGAAGACTTTAAGTCCATCTAGTTCAACCCATAGCCTAGCATGTTGATCCAGAGGAAGGCAAAAAAAACCCATGTGGCAACACTAATCTCCACATTGGGGGAAAAAATTCCTTCCTGACTCCAGATATGGCAATCAGACTAATTCCCTGGATCAACGCCCTATCAAAGAATCTAGTATATATAACTGGTAATATTATAGTTTTCAAGAAAGGCATCCAGGCCCTTCTTAAATGTTAGTAGTGACTCCCTCATTACATCATGTGGCAGAGAGTTCCATAGTCTCACTGCTCTTACAGTAAAGAATCTGCGTCTGTGATTATGACTAAACCTTCTTTCCTCCAGACGTAGAGGATGCCCCCTTGTCCCAGTGATCTTTTCTCCACGGTTAACCGTGAAAGTGCAGCCCTGCAGCAGCTGTCTTACAGGCGATCAAAACCTATTGTGGGTAACACAACAGCACCAGGTGAGCAGTTCACACTTATTATCCACCTCAACTCTTTATTGCGCATTATCTCATATCTACAGAACTCTACAGTGTGACAGCCCTAGAATAAAGCTGGTCCCTCTACAGTGCGACAGCCCTTCAGATATTTGTACACAGCTGTTAAATCTCCTCTTAGTTTTCTTTTTTGTAAGCTAAATATTCCCCAATCCTGTACCCATTCCGCATAGGACATGGTTTGCAGACCGATCACTGTTCTGGTTACTCTTCTCTCCACTCACTCCAGTTTGTTGATGTCTTTTATAAATTCTGGAGCCCAGAACTGGACCCAGTATCCAGATGAGGTTTGACCAAGACAGAGCAGAATGGCTCAAGAGACTGTGATCTTTTACCATGTAGACTTGTTTTTTTTTTCTTTAAACATTGGCTCATTTTTCTTCTTCAATGCATTGTTCCAATAACAAAAAATGGTTACAAAAGAGCAAATACCCTTTAACTCTTATGCTTTTTTGTCATATATTTACTGGTAAAAAAAAAATCCAATTTCACTCCTCGGACTGTAAACTGTTTTTGTAAGATGACCCGGTGTCAATATATCCTTTATCCAATTATGATCACAAAAGAAATTCAAAGTTCTTTTACTTCTGCTGAATGCAGCAAGTACAGCGACGGCGTTTCACAATGTCATGGTTCTGTATGCCGGGCAAAAGTGCTGCACAAGGCTTTTTGTTTCCAAAAGGGGTCAAAGAAAGAACGATACACTTAAAGATATTCATAGTTTTCCACCTAGATGGATTATACAGATTATTGGTCAAAGAGCAGGCACCTTGCTAAGCTGACGGTGAGTATTGCTCATTTCACAATTGGGGAAGATTGCTTTGCTTAATATGATCGGCTGTACGTCCCTGGATATTTTGGAAAAGAAATAAAATGTATTTTCCAGTATTTATGATGCTATTCCCTGTATCTAGGTGAACGGGCTCGGTTTCAGTCTATAATTACAGTTGACCTTGGTTTAGCACAATACATTGAGCACCGCACATTTTTAATTGGAGCAAACCTATAATTTTCTAAGCCGTAGAATACAATTAGCTACATTGTGGAGACTTTCTATTTTGGCCAGATTTAGCATTTTAATCCAGGCTCAGCATTACTAAGTATCCAAATATAGTTTTACTTATGATTTCCTTACAGCATTTCATGTTTTATTCACCGGATGATGTATATAGTTTTAGTTTTACTTCTTCTTATGTAAAGTTTTCTCTTTGTCTATGAAGTGGTCTATGCTTCGCTTTTGTAAACAGTGTAGAGATGAGCAGATGGATCCGCGGGGGTGGAGTTTGAGTCACATTTCCTAACATTTACCGTTTCACACAAATTTTAATATTTTAAAATATGATTCCCAGTTTGAAAAAAAACTTATTTAACAATGCCGAGGTGCCATAAAGTGGGGACATTTGTGACTGCATTGCTACAGGGACTTTTTAATAATGTCCTACAGCTATAATGTCTGACAGATTATCACACCTTGTACAGGGGTGGTCAGTACCTGGAACATCACAGATCAGATGTTTGTGATGGAGCACAGTCATTATCTATCTCCATAGACAATGTAAGTCTCTGTTTCCTGTAGAATGTAAGCTCTTGGGGTATGAGCCCACAGGAAGTTTTCAAGCAGTCCTGAATGCAGCAAAACCGGTACTGGTTTCAAGTAGTGATGAGGGAGCACGCTCGGCGCTACTCGTTGCTCGCATGAGTATCTCGGTACTCAGGAGGCTCGACGAGAACTGAGTACCGCCGAGATGCTCGAACTCTTCACTAATAATTTTTGATCTGACACAATTACACAGCTCCCTTCAGTGCACACAGTGAGCTGGCACCTCACAGAGAGCAGATTGATTGTTAGGATCCCTCTGGGGGGCACAGCGAGGTGTTGTATGCTGCGATGATTTGAAAAAGCTCACCCTCCCGCCCTTTTCCAGAAACACTAGTTTTATAGCCTTAACTCTGTGGGCAGAGTAAGTCACTAATTGACTTACATTGGGTTCGGTGCTCGGGCTGAGTACACGAGCACGGAGCCTGTCACTAATTGACTTACATTGGGCTCGGTGCTCTGGCCGAGTATACGAGTATCTTGGGATGCTCGGCCCGAGCATCGAGCACCCGAGCATTTTAGTACTTGCTTATCTCTAGTTTCAAGGATCTCTTGAGTCCTTGCCAGGAAATTTGCTGCGTTGAGGTCCTGCGTTTGTATCGTGTTTTGTGCACGTATTTACTGCATTTTTGCTGCATATTTGATGCTGCGTTTTTCCAGCATATTTGCCATTGACTGCAGCAAAAATGCAGGAAAAATAGAACATGATTATATCTTTCCTATCCGGGGCAAAACCAGAGGCATTTGACACTGCTTGATACATGCAAAACCAATGTGTGGGCACAGCGTTTTTGTGAAACACATTGGTTTTGCAGGGAAGCCCAATGACAGTAATAAGTTAACATAAATTAACATAAAATCAAGGGTAAACTGCAGGCAGAAATAGCAGCAAATACGTCCTGTGGGCACATACCCTTATGGTCAGTGGAGTTCCCTCTCTCCTGCAGATTATTAGTTCTTATGATCAGCAGGGTCCTCTCTCTCTCATGTAGAGTGTAAGCTCTTATGATCAGCAGCGACCTCTCTCTCTCTCATGTAGAGTGTAAGCTCTTATGGTCAGCAGGGTCCTCTCTCTTCTGTAGGGTATAACCTCTTATGTTCAGCGGGGTACTCCCTCTCCTGTAGAATGAAAGATCTTATGGTCAGCAGGGTTATCCCTTTTCTGTAGAGGGTAAGCTCTTGTGGTCAGTGGGGTCCTCTCTCTTTCCTGTAGAGTGTAAACTCCTAGGGTCAGTGGGGTCCTCTCTATACTGAAGCATGTAAATTCTTATGGTCAGCAGAGTCCTCACTCTTAATTGTAAAGTGTAAGCTCTTATGGTCAGTGGAGTTCTCTCTCTTTCCTGTAGAGTGTAAGTTCTTGTAGTCATTGGGTTCTTCTCTCTTCTGTAGAGTCCAGGATTGCAAATAGGAGAAAAGGAACTAATGGACACACTCCCGCTCCGAATAATTCCAAATTCAAAGGTTGTGTGAATTCATCAGGTGGTATTTATTCTACGCATTTCAGGTAAGAGTCCCTTCCTCAGGAATACCACAAAAATGACACAGTAAAAAGATGTACATCCCCATCTTGCACGAAACAGATATTAAAAAAAGTTTTGATATTCAACATCCATTTTCGATCTAATACCACAAACATTTCTTGAAAAAAGTTAATGCTAACAACTATATTAATTACAAAAGTGGTCATTATCATAAATGGCTACGAAACATCCCCTCTAACCAATATCTATTCTCCTAGAAAAACCTGGCATTACATATAGGAGAGCCCCAACAATAAGAAACATCATTGCCCCCAGTAGAATTAAATCATTATATACAACACAGAAAAACTCTGTAAATAATAATGAGACTGGTATGTTTAAATGTTTTACTAAAAATTGTCTGCGTTGTAAATCTATTCAACACAATAGAAAACATTTTTCTTCCATTAATAACCCTGGCCTAATATTTCCAATCAAAAGTAGATTGATCCAACTGGTGCAAGATGGGGATGTACATGTTTTTACTGTGTCATTTTTGTGGTATTCCTGTGGAAGGGGCTCATCCCCGAAATGCGTAGAATAAATACCACCTGATGAAATCACACAACCTTTGAATTTGGAATTATTTGGAGCCGGAACGCGTCCATGAGTCCCTTTTCTCCTATCTGCAATCATGGATTCATATCGAGGGAGGACTGCTGCAAACCGTGGAAAAGCTTGACATCTATAGTTGTCAAAGGTGCAAAAAGCGGTTGTGACTTCTCACAACCCTAACAGGGGAGCTGATTTTATTTTTCCCGTTTTCCAAAAAGTTCAGTCAGATATACACTATTGTGTGCCCCTCTTACATTTCAGCTTTCTCTTCTGTAGAGTGTAAGTTCTAATGGCTAGCGAGGTCCCCTCTCTCCTGTAAAGTGTAAGCTATTGTAGTCATTGGGGTCCTCTCTCTTCTGTAGAGTGTAAGCTCACATGGCCAGCGAGGTCCCAACTCTCCTGTACAGTGTAAGCTATTGTGGTCATTGGGGTCCTCTCTCTTCTGTAGAGTGTAAGTTCTTATGGTCAGCAATTTCCCCTCTCCTGTAGAGTGTAATCTATTGTAGTCATTGGAGTCCTCTCTCTTCTGTAGAATGTAAGTTCTGATGGTCAGCGAGGTCCCAACTCTCTCTTGTAGAGTGTAAGCTGTTATAGTCGTTGGGGTCCTCTGTCTTCTGTAGAGTGTAAGTTCTTATGGTCCGCGAGGTCCTCTCTCTCTCTTGTAGAGTGTAAGCTATTGTAGTAATTGGGGCCATCTGTCTTCTGTAGAGTGTAAGACCTTATGGTCAGCGAGGTCCCCTCTCTCCTGTAGAGTGTTAGGTATTGTAGTCATTGGGGTCTTCTGTAGAGTGTAAGATCTTATGGTCAGCGAGGTCCCCTCTCTCTTGTAGAGTGTAAGCTATTGTAGTCGCTGGGGTCCACTGTCTTCTGTAGAATGTAAGTTCTTATTGTCAGTGAGGTCCCCTCTCTCTCCTGTAGAGTGTAAGCTATTGTAGTCATTGGGGTCCTCTGTCTTTGGTAGAGTGTAAGTTCTTATGGTCAGCGAGGTCCCCTCTCTCTCTTGTAGAGTGTAAGCTATTGTAGTCATTGGGGTCCTCTGTCTTCTGTAGAGTGTAAGTTCTTATGGTTAGCGAGGTCCTCTCTCTCTTGTAGAGTGTAAGCTATTGTAGTAATTGGGGCCATCTGTCTTCTGTAGAGTGTAAGACCTTATGGTCAGCGAGGTCCCCTCTCTCCTGTAGAGTGTTAGGTATTGTAGTCATTGGGGTCTTCTGTAGAGTGTAAGTTCTTATGGTCAGCGAGGTCCCCTCTCTCTTGTAGAGTGTAAGCTATTGTAGTCGCTGGGGTCCACTGTCTTCTGTAGAATGTAAGTTCTTATTGTCACTGAGGTCCCCTCTCTCTTGTAGAGTGTAAGCTATTGTAGTTATTGAGGTCCTCTTTCTTCGGTAGAGTGTAAGTTCTTATGGTCAGCGAGGTCCCCTCTCTCATCTGTAGAGTGTAAGCTATTGTAGTCATTGGGGTTCTCTCTCTTTAACTCTCCCCACATGTATCTTCAAAGAAATATCAACCTTTTCAGTATAGAGATTCCCAAATGTGTATGTGACATCAAATGCGTTTTTAGGAATGAAAATTTCAGAAGATCTGCACCAAATCCCCAGCATAGACAAAGGTATGGCAGTATTTTGTCTTTCTGCCACTGACCATAGAAGGAGCTGAAAGGAGTTGATTGTGTATGTAGAAGAAGAATATTCTCCAGTTCTGATTTAAATGGAGGTTCATGACGGGATAAAACCGAGCCAGATATTGAGGCCATTTTCATTATAAATATCTTGGAACTTTCGAGTTTACCAAGCACAACCTAGGTCAAACAGAAGACACAAAGGTGCTGCCTTGTGGGCTCGGTAGGACGTCTGTATTCCTCTGTGCACTTTCAAGGATCACTTTCCGAAGTCCTTCACAAACAATGCATACAATACCCTTTTTATATTGCCTCAATTATTGTTAATCATCCATTCAGGATGTGTGTGGTTGGAGATTTTATAAGGTCTTTAGCTCGTAACTAGATCTGCTTCAGAAATGTCAAGTTGCATTAATATGTGATAACTGTTGAATAATTAATACGAGTCTCACTGTGTTTACAATAAGGTGTATCTGGGATGAATTATTCATCACTATGTTGTAAGGGCACTGACTCTACATCTCTAGGCAATTCTGCAAAAAAAAAAAGAAGAATATCAGACTCTTCAAATTGTTTTAAGAATGCAAGGTCCTCCGGATACAAAACAGGTGACATATGCATCTATTGGTGGGGTTTGTATAATGGGAAATTGTATGGAGCTGAAGTAAAGAATGAAAAGATGGGATCGAAAATGGCCTTGTGCCTCTCGAGAAGACGCTAAGAGCTCGTCTTCAATTACATACAGTTCATACATACGCACACATGTAGATAACATTTTTCCAACCTTTTCCACCCAAGGATAACCTTGAGTGAAAGAAATGGATTAAGTAACACATTTCCAGGTTAAGTTCAAATCACTTCAAGTCACTTGTCCTATTGTGAAAATGTTTCAGTCATCATGAACTATAAACATGTTTATATACAGATCAAAAAATTAACTACCAAAAACATAGAGGCGTAGTATCGTGAAAGGTGATGAAAAGATATAAAGTCAGCTCTGACTGGAAAGTTATAAAATAGAAAAAAATTCTGTAAATATGACTGAATGAGTCAATTTTGATTTTTAAGATTGCTACTTTCAATGGGTTGCGCTAGAGTTCATCTACTTCCTCCCTGAAGAGACAATTTGCTTGTTTCCCAAAAGAGCATTTTGACTATCATCATTTTTTGTTACTCTAGCGCCATTTATTCCATGATGCTTTACATGTGAAAAAGGGGCATTCATAGTTAAGTACAATAATTATCAACAACTAGATGGTGGCCCGATTCTAAAGAATCGGGTAGTCTAGAATCCATATATAGTTTATTTACTAATAGTTAGGGGAGTGCGGTGAAATGAATTGTGTGTATACGGTCGCTCAGTGGTGAGCACTGTATATGGTGTCTCAGTGGTTAGCACTGTATACGGTGGCTCAGTGGTTAGCACTGTATATGGTGGCTCAGTGGTTAGCACTGTATATGGTGGCTCAGTGGTTAGCACTGTATATGGTAGCTCAGTGGTTAGCACTGTATATGGTGGCTCAGTGGTTAGCACTGTATATGGTGGCTCAGTGGTTAGCACTGTGTATGGTGGCTCAGTGGTTAGCACTGTATATGGTGGCTCAGTGGTTAGCACTGTATACGGTGGCTCAGTGGTTAGCACTGTATATGGTGGCTCAGTGGTTAGCACTGTATACGGTGGCTCAGTGGTTAGCACTGTATGGTGGCTCAGTGGTTAGCACTGTATATGGTGGTTCAGTGGTTAGCACTGTATATGATGGCTCAGTGTTTAGGTGGCTCAGTGATTAGCACTGTATATGGTGGCTCAGTGGTTAGCACTGTATGGTGGCTCAGTGGGTAGCACTGTATGGTGGCTCAGTGGTTAGCACTGTATTCGGTGGCTCAGTGGTTAGCTCTGTATGGTGGCTCATTGGTTAGCACTGTATATGGTGGCTCAGTGGTTTTCAGTGTATATGGTGGCTCAGTGGTTAGCACTGTATTTGATGGCTCAGTGGTTTTGACGGTGTGAAGGCTTAGTGGTTTGCACAGTGCGGTGGCTCAGTGGTTTTCACAGTGCGTTGGCTCAGTGGTTAGCACTGCGCCGTGGCTCAGTGGTCAGTGCAGCATGAAGGCAGAGTGGTATTCGCAAGATGGAGGCAGAGTGGTCAGCGCAGGATGGAGGCAGAGTGTTGAGCGCAGGATGGGGGCAGAGTGGTGAGCGCAGGATGGGGGCAGAGTGGACAGTGCAGGATGGAGGCTCAGTGGTCAGTGCAGGATGGAGGCTCAGTGGTCAGCACAGGATGGAGGCTCAGTAGTGAGCACAGGATGGAGGCTCAGTAGTCAGCACAGGATGGAGGCTCAGTGGTCAGCACAGGAGTGAGTGGTCAGCACAGGAGTAAGTGGTCAGCAGAGGAGTGATCAGCACAGGATGGAGGCTGAGTGGTCATCGCAGGATGGAGGCTTAGTGGTCATCGCAGGATGGAGGCAGAGTGGTCATCGCAGAATGGAGGCAGAGTGGTTATCGCAGGATGGAGGCAGAGTGGTCATCGCAGGATGGAGGCAGAGTGGTCAGCACTGGATGGATGCTCAGTGGTCAGCAGAGGATGGAGGCTCAGTGGTCAGCACAGGATGGAGGCTGAGTGGTCATCACAGGAAGGAGGGTCAGTGGTGAGCGCAGGAAGGAGGCAGAGTGGTCAGCGCAGGATGGAGGCAGAGTGGTTATGACAGGAAGGAGGCAGAGTGGACAGCGCAGGAAGCAGGCAGAGTGGTCAGCGCAGGATGGAGACAGAGTGGTCAGCGCAGGATGGAGGCAGAATGGTCGGCACAGGACAGAGGGTGAGTGGTCAGCCAAGGACGGAGGGTCTGTGGTGAGCGCAGGACGGAGGGTCAGTGGTGAGGCCAGGACGGAGGGTTGGTAGTCAGGGCAGGACGGTGGCTCTGTGGTCAGCAGAGGACGGAGGCTCGGTGGTCAGCGCAGGACGGAGGGTCGGTGGTCAGGCGAGGACGGGGGCTATGTGGTCAGCAGAGGACGGAGGCTCAGTGGTCAGGGCAGGACGGTGGCTCTGTGGTCAGCAGAGGACGGAGGCTCGGTGGTCAGCGCAGGACGGAGGGTCGGTGGTCAGGCGAGGACGGGGGCTATGTGGTCAGCAGAGGACGGAGGCTTGGTGGTCAGCGCAGGAAGGAGGCTCGGTGGTCAGCGCAGGAGGGAGGCTCGTTGGTCAGCGCAGGACGGAGGCTCGGTGGTCAGGCCAGGACGTAGGCTCAGTGGTCAGGCCAGGATGGAGGCTCAGTGGTCAGCGCAGGCAAGGTGGGCGGAGCCAGGCGGGAGCCTCGCGAGGTGGGCGGAGCCAGGGGGAGCCCCGAGAGATAGGCGGAGCTTGACGGAAGCCCCGGGGAGGTGGGCGGAGCTTATCGAGAGCCCCGGGAGGTAGGCGGAGCCTGTCGCGAGGGCCGCGAGGTGGGCGGAGCACGGGGGAGACCCGAGAGGTAGGCGGAGCTTGACAGGAGACCCGGGGAGGTGGGCGGAGCTTAGCATGAGCCCTGGGGAGGTGGGCGGAGCCTGTTGCGAGCCCCGGGAGGTGGGTGGAGCCTGTTGCGAGCCCCGCGAGGTGGGTGGAGCCTGTCGCGAGGTGGGCAGAGGCGGCTGGAGCAGTGAGTGCAGAGGCGGCTGGAGCGGTGGGTGCAGAGGCGGCTGGAGCGGTGAGTGCAGAGGCGACTGGAGCGGTGAGTGCAGAGGCGGCTGGGACAGACAGGAACGTTCCTGGCCGGAATGTTTCTCCGCGGGTCCCTGTAGCCGGGGGCAGCCCGGCTACAGTGCACTTGGTGACGTCACCAGCCCTGGGCGAAGACCATCACGGAAGTGGGCGTCGCCCTTTCCGGAAGTGGCCTTCGGGTTTTATATATAAGATACATGGCACACATAATTACAGGAGGAGAGAGCACCCTGCACCTGAGGGTTTCCAGTCTACAAGCAGGGGCGTAACATTCGTGGTTGCAGGGGTCGCTGCTGCGACGGGGCCCGGACCTATAAGGGGACTGCGCCGCCAGCCACCCCCTGCACCCACTGATCCCAGCGCCTGCTTTATATGGATGTGCGTTCCTGAGGACGCGCATCCATGTCACTGCGTGGTAGCGCACACTGCTGTGGGGCCCATGTGTCAGGGGGAGGAGGGGAGGGGGAGCCTCCTTCTTCCTACTGCTGCCACCTCACCCCTTACTCTTACTTCCTTACTTCCTCTTATCACAGCCAGCTTTCATTCTGCGTTCCACTGTGGAACGTATACAACAGGATGGTGCTGCCTCTTCTACACTAGGAGGAGGTGGCACTTCCTGCTTTATGTGTTCCACAGTTCCTCCTCCTGAGTCTTCTCTTCAATCTTTGCAAGGAGACCAGAGCAGCGGGGGAACGGGGAGAGGTGAGAACAGATTATTTTTTTTTAGTGAGTGCTCAGTGGTCAGAGGACTATGGGGGGAGGAGAGGGGTGCATTATACTATAGGGAGAATTATGAGGCTGCCTTTATAACACTGCACTAAATAGAGAAATATTAGAGTGCACTATATGAGGCTACACTATAAGGAGAGCTATGAGGCTACATATATAAGGCTGCACTATAGATAGATATAAGGCTGCACTATAGAGGCTGCACTATATGGGGAACGGAGCCTGCATTATACTGTATAGAGGGCTATGAGACTGCATCATACTGTATGGACGGTTGTGGGGCTGTATTATACTATATGGATGGCTGTAAGGCTGTTGTATACTTTTATAGGGGCTATGAGGCTATATTATGCTGTATGGAGGGTTGTGAGGCAGTTTTATACTATGTGGAGAGTTGAGAGGATGCATTATACTTTATGGAGGGTTGTAACACTGCTTTATACTATATGGAGGACTATAAGCGTGCATTATACTGTATGGAGGACTATGAGGCTACATTATAATATATGGAGGGCTGTGAGGCTGAGGTTATTATGGAGGACTTTGCGGCTGCATTATTCTATATGGAGGGCTGGTAGGCTGTATTATACTATATGGAGGACTATGAGGATGTATTATAAAATATGTAGGATAATGGGGGTGCAATATAATAATTGGATGATTATTAGGGCTACCTTATGAATGGACGACTATGGGATGCATTATAATACATGGAGGACTATGGCGGGGTATACCTACTTATATAATCGGGAGTTTGGAATTCGGGCACTGTAGCCGAATCCCAGACTCCTTTGCGCGACTGTGAGCGATGACGCGTAGCGTAATCGCGAGCCTCAGCTGCACTACCTCACACCGACGTTCCCTACACTATCTGATGAGTTCTGCCACACCCCCGGCCCTGACTCACGCTACCAAGATGGCGGATCCCGCCCCCACACCACAGCAGCGGAGCACCTATGCCGCTCTGCGCCGATAGCACTTCTCTGCACCCTCACCTGCCTGACGCTGCCCTGCGCCCCAGCCTCAATGCCTTTGACAGCCACTGCGGCGCCGGTATCAGCGGGAGCCGCCGGAGACCACCCTCCGGGAGAGCCGCCCACTGCCTTGCTGCAGGCGCAGAAGCCTGGAGCTGAGCCAGCGCTGTGGACGGGGCACTGGAGCGGAGGAGTTCTGGCACACCCCCGGCTCAAAGTCACCCAACCAAGATGCCGGATCCCGCCCCTCACCCCTGCAGCGGAGCAGCTATGGCGGTGAGCGCCGCAAACACTTCTCTGCACCCTCACCTCTGTCACGCTGCCCTGCGCCCCAGCCTCAATGCCACGAGCCTTTGACAGCCACCGCGGCGCCAGTGTCGCCGGGAGCCGCCGGAGACCACCCTCTGGGAGAGCCACCCACTGCCTTGGTGCTGTTACAGAGGGCTCGAGGTGAGGGAGCAGTGTGTGGACGGGGCACTGGTGCACTCATACAATGCCCTCACCTGCAATACACAAGGGGCTGCAGTGGAGAACACTACAAATGCCAAGGTGGCCCACCTTCTATCCACACACTCACCAGAATCATTAAGTATAGCAGCATCTCTCCTCACCCCTCCTCCAGCCTGACCTCTCCTCACCCCTCCTCCAGCCTGACCTCTCCTCACCCCTCCTCCAGCCTGACCTCTCCTCACCCCTCCTCCAGCCTGACCTCACCCCTCCTCCAGCCTGACCTCTCCTCACCCCTCCTCCAGCCTGACCTCTCCTTACCCCTCCTCCAGCCTGACCTCTCCTCACCCCTCCTCCAGCCTAACCTCTCCTCACCCCTCCTCCAGCCGCACCTCTCCTCACCCCTCCTCCAGTCGCACCTCTCCTCACCCCTCTTCCAGCCTGACTTCTCCTCACCCCTCCTCCAGCCTGACCTCTCCTCACCCCTCCTCCATCCTGACCTCTCCTCACCCCTCCTCCAACCTGACCTCACCCCTCCTCCAGCCTCACCTCTCTTCACCCCTCCTCCAGCTTTACCTCACCCCTCCTCCAGCCTCACCTCTCTTCACCCCTCCTCCAGGCTCACCTCTCTTCACCCCTCCTCCAGCCTCACCTCTCTTCACCCCTCCTCCAGCCTCACCTCTCTTCACCCCTCCTCCAGCCTCACCTCTCCTCACCCCTCCTCCAGCCTGACCTCTCCTCACCCCTCCTCCAGCCTGACCTCTCCTCACCCCTCCTCCAGCCTGACCTCTCCTCACCCCTCCTCCATCCGCACCTCTCCTCACCCCTCCTCCAGCCGCACCTCTCCTCACACCTCCAGCCTCTGCTCTCCTCACCCCTCCAGCCTCCTGCCACATCATACTCTGCTATCCACAGAGCCGCCTGTATACTCTGCTACCCACCCAGCCGCCTGTATATTCTGCTACCCACAGAGCCACCTCTATGCTCTGCGCCCCACACAGCCGCCTCTATGCACTGTGACCCACACAGCCGCCTCTATGCTCTGCGACCCACACAGCCGCCTCTATGCTCTGCGACTCACACAGCCGCCTCTATGCTCTGCGACCCACACAGCCGCCTCTATGCTCTGCGACCCACACAGCCGCCTCTATGCTCTGCGACCCACACAGCCGCCTCTATGCTCTGCGACCCACACAGCCGCCTCTATGCTCTGCGACCCACACAGCCGCCTCTATGCTCTGCGACCCACACAGCCGCCTCTATGCTCTGCGACCCACACAGCTGCCTCTATGCTCTGCGACCCACACAGCCGCCTCTATGCTCTGCGACCCACACAGCTGCCTCTATGCTCTGCGACCCACACAGCCGCCTCTATGCTCTGCCACCCACACAGCCGCCTCTATGCTCTGCCACCCACACAGCTGCCTCTATGCTCTGCGACCCACACAGCCGCCTCTATGCTCTGCCACCCACACAGCCGCCTCTATGCTCTGCCACCCACACAGCCGCCTCTATGCTCTGCGACCCACACAGCCGCCTCTATGCTCTGCGACCCACACAGCCACCTCTATTCTCTGCCACCCACACAGCCGCCTCTATACACACAATTCATTTCACCGCGCTCCTGATGCAATTGCATCGGGCCTTTTTACTAGTTGTAATATATGAAGGAATATGGGGGTGCATTATAATAATTGGAGGACTATATTGGTGGGAGGAGGAAGACCATATCAACCATGATGGGAATATATATTCCATGATAAGGGCCATATTCCAAGAGAAAGACCATATATAGCAGGATGAGGGACATTAATACACAATGAAGGGGGGAGGGGTCAATTTGTGTGTCTTTACAGGATTTAGAACCTTACATGGGGCCCATACATAAAACCAACTTTTGCACGAGGGGAGGGGAGCAGGTCTAAATTTTGCATCGGGGCCTGCCGGACTCTCCAGACTCTAGTTACACCACTGTCTACAAGAGATGGGCGAGAATACTGTGGGTGTGGAGAGATGACCCTGACTGCAAGGGCTCATAGTCTACAAGAGATGGGTGAGAATACTGTAGGTATGAAGAGAGGACCCAGCCTACGAAGGCTCACCATCTACAAGAGATGGGTGAGCATGCAATAGGTTATGGGAGAGGATATTGCCTGTGAAGGCTCACAGAGTAAATGGGATGGGTGCGGATACAGTAGGTGAGGAGAAAGGACTCTGCCCATGAGGGCTCACCATCTACAAGTGATGGGTGAGGATGCAGTAGGTGATGGGAGAAGATCCTGCCCATGAAGACTCACAGCCTACAAGGCATGGGTAAGGATACAGAAGGTGAGGGGAGAGAACCCTAAGCATGAAGACTCACAGCCTACAAGGGATGGGTGAGGATAAAATAGGTGATGAGAGAGGACCCTGCCCATGAGGGCTCACAGTCTACAAGGGATGGGTGAGGATAAAATAGGTGAGGAGAGAGGACCCTGCCCGAGGGCTCACAGTCTACAAGGGCTGGGTGAGGATACAATAGGTGAGGAGAGAGGACCCAAACAATGAGGGCTCACAGCCTACAAGGGATACGTGAGGATACCATAGGAGAGGGTAGAGCTGATTGTGGCGCCCCTATGGCAAGGCGCCACAGGGAGGTACTGCACCCCAAGCAGAAGGTGTAGTGCCTCCGTAGTCATAAAAGAGGGAGGAAAAATACAGAGTCTGCACCTAACACCCACACAACAGGACACCTTAGCACAGGGGACTGCTATTCAGTAGATCCCAGTGAGTGAGAGTTTACACAAGTCAGGCAGACGGTGTGAGACAGTGAAGAAGGCAGACGCAGGGAGGATGGTGCCTCTTGGGAGAGGGGTGACCCAGACTTGGAAGGGGGTTATTCCAGGACTGGTCAGAGCAAGCTGGAGACCAAGGTCACCACTAGCATACCGGATCTGAGGCAGCTAATAAAAGGTCTAACCCTAACTGCAGACCGGCAAGCTGAGGGCCCAACAGAAGGGAGCCACAGCACCCCTAAAGAAGCCCAACATCGGTCCCGCAGCTGGGGCTACGACACTGACAAGTAAGAGACTTTAGGTAACAGTCCCCAAGGACTGGAGACTTGGCTCAAGAGGGGCAAACACAGAGACAGAGGGACAGGACCAGGAACGCCATATTGAAGACACCACTGCCAGACTCTGGAAAGTCCTCCAAGATCTGCAGCTGCAAACCCCGTTCAACCAGACTGTACCGTGTACCCTTTTCTACTTGGTGCAAGTAAAGAACTGTTTGAGCTGATCTGGTGTTTGGTCTCCTTCTATCCGCCGCCCGGAGGGCTTGTACAACATCATCAAGGTGAGGACTACTACTCCCATCTTACACCCCGCTGCCCTGAGGTAAAGCTCCACCTGTGGGGAGCTGTTCTACCAAAGCTGCATTCACATCACCTCAGTGGCAGGCCGCAGCGCTGGTAACCCTATTACCAGGTACCACAGGTGGCGTCACGTTACAATTTCCCCATCATCATCACCCCCAACCCCGCCATTGAGGGTCCAGGGCACGGAACCGGGAACCGACCAGCCGTGATCCCCCCCCCCAACCACACTGAAGTAACCCCTTGTCCCGGAATCCGAGTACCCCCTACCCTGTCGACCGACTCATGATCATGTAGCAGTATAGTGAACTTAGGTTCCCTGCAGGTTGTAGGCTTGTCGGAAGAGGTGGGTTTTCAGGTTCCTTTGAAGACTATATCTAAGTCTCCTCATTACTGACATGACGGATTGATGTGTCAAACAAAGAGAAAGATACAGCGCCTCACAGGTTGGTATTGCTGTCAAATCTTTTTATACCACCACCATACTACATTTCAATCCAAAATATTATCTTTTTCAAGCAGTATTTTGGATCGAAACATCACATGGTGGCGGAATAAAAAGAAGATTTGACAGCAATACCAACCTGTGAGGCGCTGTTTCTTTCTCTTTGTTTGATGTTGTGGTTCCCAAGACGGACTCCTTTAGCTAATGTGCGCCCCAACTAAGGGTAATTACCAGAACCAGATTTGAACCCTATGGTGCTGTGAACCAATTCTACATTGTTTGATTGGTGTGTCAGTCTCCGCAAGGAGAAAATCTTTCCCCTTAGACCTCACTTAGCCTTTCATACAGCTACATCAGATCTCATACTTTGCAAACAGAAGCTCTGATCTGTCATAAATCCTAAATTATATGACAAGGCTCGTTAAAGAGTAAATTTTGACTTTTAGGATTGCTACTTCCAATAGGGGGCACTAGAGTTTAGGTCCTCATCCTCTCTGAGGAGGCAATTTGCATATTTTATTTACCATTGAAGCATTTCGGCTTTTAATTCTCCATACTACCGGCACTCCAGATTGGTGTGTCAGTCTCTACAAGGAGAAAAGATTTCCCCTTAGACCCAGAATAAAATATTTAGTTTTATTAGGTAATATTAAAATATATTAAGTTAATTGATGGGGAAGTATGCAACAGAAAAGTAACCAGAAGGTGACAACAGCAACACAAAATACACATGTAATTGAGATCAATAATCTTATTTCTATAAAGTATTATTATTATTTATTACTATTTATTTAACTAGAAAAAAGTACTCTGCAGCACTCAGCTACTACCAATGATGAACATATGCTAACAAGCTTTATATATTTGAGAAAAAAAGTTTAAAAACTTACGTTTTTTCAAAAAACTCAAAATCTTATCTTTTTATTTCTGAAGTTCTTGGTACACACATTGGCCAATGTCTGTTTGCTCATCGGCTGCGACAAAGTGACTTCAGGTCTGATGAGTCCTACGCTGATATCCCTATCCTCCTTGTCCACCGCCCCACTTCTCAGTGGGCAGACTCCATCTCCACCCTAGATCACCTGTAATTAATGAGGGTGCAAATTGCAGCATGGAGCCAGCAACTCCATAAGATACAAAACAGAAAAAAACTGCACAGCACTCACAGACTAATGTGAACTGGTGCCAGCAGGGACGCTGGATCAAATACCGTATATACTCGTGTATAAGCCGAGTTTTTCAGCCCAAAATTTGGGCTGAAAAGTCCCCCCTCGGCTTATACACGGGTCTATACGGTAGACCCGTGTGGTGGGGGCTGTGTGGTGGGGGCTGTGGAGGCCGGAGGAGGCGGGGGGGGGGGCTGCTGTATGAGCGGCCCCGTCACGTGGGGCCGCTCATTAAATATGCACTGCATCCCCCTGTCAATCAGCGGCAGGGGGAAGCAGTGCATATGGCCCCCCCAAAAGCTGGCACTGTCCCCCCTTGTAAGGGCCCCCCCCCGGTGCTTATACATTACCATCCCGGTGTTCTGATCGGCGCCGCTCCTCGGTGCTTCTTCATCCTCCCGTCCTCGCTGGCTCCATCCGTGATCTCCGGCTGTCGCAGCAATGTGACGTCATCGCGCGACCGCTGGAGAACCCGGATGCAGCCAGCGCGGGAGGATGAAGACGCAGCACGGAGGAGCGGCGCCGATCAGAACACCGGGATGGTAATGTATAAGTAGCGGGGGGGGGGGCACTTACAAGGGGGGACAGTGCCAGCTTGTGGGGGCTGTTGGTACCCCCAGGGGGCTGCTGGGTACCCTCTGGGGGCTGTTGGTACCCCCAGGGGGCTGTTGGTACCCCCAGGGGGCTGCTGGGTACCCCCTGGGGGCTGCTGGGTACCCCCTGGGGGCTGTTGGTACCCCCAGGGGGATGTTGGTACCCCCAGGGGGCTGCTGGGTACCCCTTGGGGGCTGTTGGCACCCCCAGGGGGCTGTTGGTACCCCTAGGGGGCTGCTGGGTACCCCCTGGAGGCTGTTGGTACCCCCAGGGGGCTGTTGGTACCCCCAGGGGGCTGTTGGTACCCCCAGGGGGCTGCTGGTACCCCCAGGGGGCTGCTGGGTACCCCCTGGGGGCTGTTGGTACCCCCAGGGGGATGTTGGCACCCCCAGGGGGCTGCTGGGTACCCCCTGGGGGCTGTTGGTACTCCCAGGGGGCTGCTGGGTACCCCCTGGAGGCTGTTGGTACCCCCAGGGGGCTGTTGGTACCCCCAGGGGGCTGCTGGGTACCCCCTGGGGGCTGCTGGGTACCCCCAGGGGGCCGCTGTATAACCCCTGGGGGGTGCTGTATAACCCCTGGGGGGTGCTGTATAACCCCTGGGGGCTGCTGTATATACTGCTGAGGCCTGTATACCACTGGGGCTGCTGTATATACCACTGGGGCTGCTGGGGCTCCTGTATACTACCACTGGGGCTGCTGGGGCTCCTGTATACTACCACTGGGGCTGCTGTATACTACCACTGGGGCTGCTATATACTACCACTGGGGCTGCTATATACTACCACTGGGGCTGCTATATACTACCACTGGGGCTGCTGGGGCTGCTATATACTACCACTGGGGCTGCTATATACTACCACTGGGGCTGCTGTATACTACCACTGGGGCTGCTGGGGCTGCTATATACTACCACTGGGGCTGCTGTATACTACCACTGGGGCTGCTGGGGCTGCTATATACTACCACTGGGGCTGCTATATACTACCACTGGGGCTGCTGTATACTACTGCTGGGGCTGCTATATACTACCACTGGGGCTGCTGGGGCTGCTATATACTACCACTGCGGCTGCTGTATACTACCACTGGGGCTGCTGGGGATGCTATATACTACCATTGGGGCTGCTGTATACTACCACTAGGGCTGCTGTATACTACCACTGGGGAGGCCTGTATACCACTGGGGGGGGCCTGTATACCACACTGCTGGGGGCTGTATACCTGTGCTGGGGTCCACCCTCGGCTTATACACGAGTCAATAGGTTTTTCCAGATTTTTGGGGCAAAAGTAGGGGGGTCGGCTTATACACGGGTCGGCTTATACACGAGTATATACGGTAACTAGAAAAAAATACTCTGCAGCACTCAGTTACTACGAATGATGAACATATGCTAACAAGCTTTATATATTTGAGAAAAAAGTTTAAAAACTTACGTTTTTTTCAAAAAACTCAAAATCTTATCTTTTTATTTCTGAAGTTCTTGGTACACACATTGGCCAATGTCTGATCCAGCGTCCCTGCTGGCACCCGTTCACATTAGTCTGTGAGTGCTGTGCAGTTTTTTTTCTGTTTTGGATCCAGCGTCCCTGCTGGCACCAGTTCACATTAGTCTGTGAGTGCTGTGCATTTTTTTTTTCTGTTTTGGACAAGGAGGATAGGGATATCAGCGTAGGACTTATCGGACCTGAAGTCACTTTGTCGCAGTCGATGAGCAAACAGACATTGGCCAATGTGTGTACCAAGAACTTCAGAAATAAAAAGATAATATTTTGAGTTTTTTGAAAAAAACGTAAGTTTTTAAACTTTTTTCTCAAATATATAAAGCTTGTTAGCATATGTACATCATTGGTAGTAGCTGAGTGCTGCAGAGTACTTTTTTCTAGTTATTTGATCTAGCGTCCCTGCTGGCACCAGTTCACATTAGTCTGTGAGTGCTGTGCAGTTTTTTTTTCTGTTACTATTTAGTTATATAGCGCCATTAGATTCCATGGCGCTCTACAAATGAAGAGGGGAGAATGAGGACAAATACAGTGTATACGGACACTCACGTCTTACAGATACAGGGGGGTAGAGGACCCTGTCCACAAGGGCTCACAGTCTACGAGGGCGGGCAAGGAAACAATAGGAGGGGGAAGCACTGATCGTGTGACGGTGGAGCGACAGGGTCTCATGGTAGATTGTAGGCTTGTCAGAAGAGATGAGTCTTCAGGTTTCTTTTGAAATTACCAAGGGTAGCCGAGTGTCTGATGTGTTGGGGGAGAGAGTTCCAGAGTATGGCGGATGCATGGGAGAAGTCTTGTATGCGGTTGTGAGAGAATGAGATAAGGGGGAGTAGAGAAGGGCTTGGTGGAGGGGGGGAGGAGGGGAGTAGCGGGGAAACAGGTGGATTAGTGGAGCAGCGAAGTTTAGGAAAGATTGGAGAGGTGCGAGGGAAGTAGCGGGGAGGCCGATGAGCAGGAGGTTGCAGTAGTCAAGGCGGGAAATGGTGAGAGAATGAACAAGGGTTTTAGCAGTGTTGTGATCAAGGAAAGAGCGGATCCGGGAAATGTTTTTATGCTGGAGTCAGCAGGAGGTGGCAAGGGCTTGGATGTGGGGCTTGAAGGAGAGGGAAGAGTCGAGAGTAACCCCAAGGCACTTGGTGTCAGGTACTGGGGAGAGTGAGCAGCCGTTGACGAGGATGGATAGGTCTGGTAGAGTGATTTGGGGGGAAGACAATGAACTCAGTTTTGTCCATGTTCAGCTTGAAGAAGCGAGCAGAGAAGAAGGATGAGATGGCGGACAGGCATTGTGAAATTTTGGATAGTATGGAGGTGATGTCGGGCACAGAAAGGTAGATCTGTGTGTCATCGGCGTAGAGATGGTACTGGAGGCCATGGGATTCAATGAGTCATCCTAGGCATAAATGGAGAAGGGTAATGGTCCCAGAACTGAGCCTTGGGGGATGCTGACAGAAAGGGGCTAAGACGAGGAGGAGGTGTGGGAGTGGGTGACGCTGAAAGTCTGGTCCGTTAAGTATGAGGAAATCCAGGAGAGGGCTAGGTCAGTGATGCCAAGAGATTCCAGGATCTGAAGCAGGAGGGAGTGGTCATCAGTGTCGAATGCGGCAGATAGGTCAAGGAGGAAGTGTACGGAGTAGTGTTGCTGGCTCTTCGCGGTCAGTAGGTCATTGGTGACTTTAATTAGGGCTGTTTCGGTGGAATGATGAGATTGGAAACAGGATTGTAGGCAGTCAAAGAGGGAAAAGGAGGAGAGGTGGGAGAACAATTTGGAATGGACATGTTGTTCAAGCAGCTTTGATGCGAAGGGGAGAAGGATAGGGGGCTATAGTAGAAATAGATAAAGGGTCAAGGGGGGTTTTTTTGGGGGATGAGGTGATCGAGGCATGTTTTGAAGGGTGAGGGGGGAAAACGCCGGTGGTGAGTGTAGGTTGAAAAGATGGGTTAGGGCAGGAATGAGGACCCGTAGTGAAAATTTGGGTTGAGGGGGGGAGGGGAGCAGGCGAAAGGGGCCCCGGGTGGGGAGGGTTTTATTTTGATGAAGGGAGGGAGTTGATTTTATATGTTTGGGAAAAAATTCCTTTGGATGAAATGGGTTGCGCAGTGATGGGGGGGGGGGCGGGTGGGGGGTGTTTGGGGACAGTGGGTCACAGCTTTCTCTGATTTTGTAATTTTTCTTTAAAAGGTGGGGAAAGTGTCGGCCGAGATGAGGGGAGGGGGGAGGGGGGTGCAGAGGGACGGGTAGAAAAATTGAAAGTTTTGAAAAATTGTGGGTTGGGATGGGCCCGTGCTTTAAAATTTAAAAAGAAAAAGGTTTGTTTTGCGGGGGGTGAGTGCAT
>JARQOC010000010.1:94303371-94392506 GCA_033576535.1 Allobates femoralis | reverse complement strand
TCGCAGTCGATGAGCAAATCAGACATTGGCCAATGTGTGTACCAAGAACTTCAGAAATAAAAAGATAAGATTTTGAGTTTTTTGAAAAAATTTTTCTCAAATATATAAAGCTTGTTAGCATATGTACATCATTGGTAGTAGCTGAGTGCTACAGAGTACTTTTTTCTAGTTATTTGATCTAGCGTCCCTGCTGGCACCAGTTCACATTAGTCTGTGAGTGCTGTGCAGTTTTTTTTTCTGTTACTATTTATTTATATAGCGCCATTAGATTCCATGGCGCTCTACAAATGAAGAGGGGAGAATGAGGACAAATACAGTGTATACGGACACTCACGTCTTACAGATACAGGGGGGTAGAAGACCCTGTCCACAAGGGCTCACAGTCTACGAGGGCGGGCGAGGAAACAATAGGAGGGGGAAGCACTGATCGTGTGACGGTGGAGCGACGGGGTCTCATGGTAGATTGTAGGCTTGTCAGAAGAGGTGAGTCTTCTGGTTTCTTTTGAAATTCCCAAGGGTAGCGAGTGTCTGATGTGTTGGGGGAGAGAGTTCCAGAGTATGGCGGATGCATGGGAGAAGTCTTGTATGCGGTTGTGAGAGAATGAGATAAGGGGGAGTAGAGAAGGAGCTCCTAGGAGGATCGTAGGTTGCGTGTGGGCAGGTGTCGGAGACCATGTCAGAGATGTATGGGGGGACAGTGATGGATTGCTTTGTATGTAATGGTTAGGTTTTAAATCGGGATCTTGGAGAGGTGGGGAGCCAGTGAAGGGCTTGGTGGAGGGGGGGAGAAGGGGAGTAGCGGGGAAACAGGTGGATTAGTCGAGCAGCGAAGTTTAGGAAAGATTGGAGAGGTGTGAGGGAAGTAGCGGGGAGGCCGATGAGCAGGAGGTTGCAGTAGTCAAGGCGGGAGATGGGGAGAGCATGAACAAGGGTTTTAGCAGTGTCGTGATCAAGGAAAGAGTGGATCCGGGAAATGTTTTATGCTGTAGTCAGCAGGAGGTGGCAAGGGCTTGGATGTGGGGCTTGAAGGAGAGGGAAGAGTCGAGAGTAACCCCAAGGCACTTGGTGTCGGGTACTGGGGAGAGTGAGCAGCCGTTGACGAGGATGGATAGGTCTGGTAGAGGGATAGAGTGATTTGGGGGGAAGACAATGAACTCAGTTTTGTCCATGTTCAGCTTGAAGAAGCGAGCAGAGAAGAAGGATGAGATGGCGGACAGGCATTGTGAAATTTTGGATACTATGGAGGTGATGTCGGGCCAGAAAGGTAGATCTATGTGTCATCGGCGTAGAGATGGTACTGGAGGCCATGGGATTCAATGAGTCATCCTAGGCATAAATGGAGAAGGTAATGGTCCCAGAACTGAGCCTTGGGGGACGCTGACAGAAAGGGGCTAAGACGAGGAGGAGGTGTGGGAGTGGGTGACGCTGAAAGTCTGGTCCGTTAAGTATGAGGAAATCCAGGAGAGGTCTAGGTCAGTGATGCCAAGAGATTCCAGGATCTGAAGCAGGAAGGAGTGGTCAACAGCATCGAATGCGGCAGATAGGTCAAGGAGGAAGTGTACGGAGTAGTGTTGCTGGCTCTTCGCGGTCAGTAGGTCATTGGTGACTTTAATTAGGGCTGTTTCGGTGGAATGATGAGATTGGAAACCGGATTGTAGGCAGTCAAAGAGGGAAAAGGAGGAGAGGTGGGAGAACAGTTTGGAACGGACATGTTGTTCAAGCAGCTTTGATGCGAAGGGGAGAAGAGATATGGGGCTATAGCTAGAAACTAGATGATGGGTCAAGGGAGGGTTTTTTGAGGATGAGCGTGATCGAGGCATGTTTGAAGGATGAGGGGAAGACGCCGATGGTGAGTGATAGGTTGAAAAGATGGGTTAGGGCAGGAATGAGGACTGTAGTGAAGTTTGGGTTGAGGTGGGAGGGGAGCAGGTCGAGGGCACAGGTGGTGAGGTGTGATTTTGATAGAAGGGAGGAGAGTTGATCTTCTATCATGTTGGAAAAGCTTCCTTTGGATGAAGTTGGTTGCGCAGTGATGGGGGGGGGGCGCGTGGGGGGTGTGGAGACAGTGGGTCACAGCTTTCTCTGATTTTGTCATTCTGTTTGAAGAAGGTGGCAAAGTCGTCGGCAGAGATGAGGGAGGAGGGAGGAGGTGCAGGGGACGGAGTAGAGAATTGAAAGTTTTGAATAATTGTGGGTTGCATGACAGTGCTTTAATTAAAGAGAAATAGGTTTGTTTTGCGGCGGTGAGTGCATTCTTAAAGTTGGAGAGGGATTGTTTGTATGTGGCGAAGTGTGCCGCGGAGTGGGATTTCTTCCATCTCTGCATTGCCACTCTGAACACCTGACGTAGATCTTTAGTGAGGGTGGTGAGCCAGGGTTGCCTGTGTGTGCGGGTTTTAATATATGTGAGGGGGCGACCTGGTCGAGGGCTATAATGTGGTGTTATAGAGGGTGGCAGCAACGTCAGCATAAAGTGAGGAAGTTAGGTCAGTGAGAGGGAGAAGGGACTCAGAGAATGAATGGAAATCGATAAGTTTAAGGTTTCTGCAGGGAAGACTGAGTTTCCGGAGATGGGGGGGCATGGTAGAGGGTGAGAGGATGGAGAAAGTCAGCAGGTTGTTGTCGGATAGGGGGAGGGGAGAGTTTGAGAGGTCATTGAGGGAACAGAGGCCGGTGAAGATAAGGTCGAGCATATGACCATCCTTATGAGTGGACGAGGAGGACTATTGGGAAAGCCCAAAGGAGGTGGTCAGTGATAGGAGTTTAGCGGCAGTGGGGTGGGGGTTGTCAAGGGGGATGTTGAAATCACCCATGATGATAGAGGGGATGTCGGAAGAAAGGAATTGGAAAAGCCAGGTGGTGAATTGGTCGAGAAAGGTGGGCATAGATCCTGGGGGCGTACATGACAGCCAGCTGAAGGTTGCAGGGGGAGAAGATGCGGACGGGGTGTACCTCGAAGAAGGGGAAGGAGGTAGAAGGCAGCGGTGAAATTGGGGTGAAGGAGCAGCTGTCGGAAAAGGGTATTCCGAAACCTCCACGGAAGGTGTTCTTGGGGCTGGGTGTGTGAGAAAGAGCGAGTCCGCCATAGGAGAGTGCGGCAGGGGAGGCTGTGTCGGGTAAGTCAGGTTTTAGTGATGCCAAGGAATGAGAGTTTCTTGGAGATGAAGAGGTTGTGGGTAAATGAGAGTTTATTGCATACCGAGCATTCCAGAGTGCTCCGGGTAGGGGGATTGGCTGAAGGGGTCTGGGTGAATGGGTAAAAGGTTGAGAGGGTTGCGAGAGTTTGTGTTGGGGAGTGGGTATGGGTTAGGGGTGGGTGAGGAGATGTAATGGGGGACCAGGATTGGGGAATATGTTACCTGCGAGGAGGAGAAGCAGCGAGAGGGTTAGAAGGTAGGGAAAGGAGAGTTTACATGGTGGGTGTGCATGCCAGGAGACAAGGGACTGTGCATGGAGGAACAGTTCGGAGGAGGGGGCAAGGTGGTGAGTAGGATGGAGGGAGAGATTATTACTTCCTTGGTGGGTGGAGGAATGAGGGGAATTAGTAGTAAATTAAGTAGAATGTGGGTGAGGGTGAAAAGAATGGGAAACATTGTATGTAGCAGCTATTTCTGCAGCTCATAGAAGTGAGATACTTCAGGGGTGGGGTGGGGTTGGGAAGGCACGAGGCCGCGGGTAAGGTGCGGTAGGGCCAGCCAGGGATAGGATGCAGTCGGGGATGGTGTCTAGCCAGGGGTGAGATGCAGCCAGGTGGGAGGACTGGGAAGGGATGAGATAGGGCCAGGGTGAAGTGAAATAGGGAAGGAGATGTTGCTAGGGTCAGGAAGAGCGTGAGGTGAGTGAGGATAATGTTTGTTGTAGCAGGGTGCTGGCTGTGGGGATGACTGCACCTAGGGCTGAGGAGCAGCCAGGGATGGGGTGTAATCCAGGGTGAGACACAGCTCAGGATGAGATATAGCTAGGTATAGGGTGCAGCCAGTGATGAGGTATAGCCTGGGATGAGATGCAGTCATGGATTTGATGAAGCCAGGTATAAGATGCAGCCCGGGATGAGATGCAGCCAGGGACGTTATGCAGCCAGGGATGTGATGCAGCAGTGACATTATGCAACCTGGGATGTAGTGTAACCAGGGATGAGATGCAGTCAGGGAGGAGATGCAGCCAGGGATGAGGTGCAGCCAGTGATGAGATGCAGCCAGGGATGAGATGCAGCAAGTGATGAGATGCAGCCAGGGACATGATGGAGCCAGGGATAAGATGGAGCCAGGGACGGAATGCAGCCACAGATGAGATGCGGCCAGGGATGAGATACATTCAGGGATGAGATGCAGTCAGGGATGAGATGCAACCGTGGATGAGATACAGCCAGGGATGAGATGCAGCCAGGAATATAATGCAGCCAAGGATGTAATGCAGCCAGGGATGGGATGCAGCCCGGGGTGAGGTGCTGCCAGGAATCGGAGGCAGCAAGACGGTGGTGGTGGCTCCGCACATGGCCATAGGTTGCGGGAGAAAGGGCACGGCAGGAGGGGAGCGGACCGTCAGGCCAGGGCGGGGGTCCGCTCGGTAGTGGGGTAGTATGCCAGGAGTGCCGATCACTTGCTGGACCTGTCGGGAGTCGCAGGAGTGGACCTCGATGTCAGCTGCAGGTCACCTCTGCTGGGAGGCAGGACTTGCTGGAGAGGTACTGGGAGGGCCGCCAGTGGGATGGAGCCAGTGCCAGGCTCGTGTGGGCTCGGATTCCAGTCATGGCCGCAACGGGGCTGCGGAAAACGATCTGGGGAAGACCGCCCACTGGACCCGCTGGGGGTCAAAGGGGCAGCTGTTGTGAATTCTGCTTGTGGGCTCCCTCCTGTGCTTTAATGCAATTGATCCTGTTTTGCACTCTTGGTCAGGTGAATTGGATAATTGCAATTCTGACTGAGGTATTTAGGTTTGCAGGAGTTCCTCAGTCCTTGCCAGTTGTCATTTGTTCCTGGAGGTGTTTCACCTCTGCCTGGTCTCTTCCTGCCCTGCTGCAAAACTTCCAAGCTAAGTGAATGGCTTTGTTTTCTTGTGGCACACATGCTGTGAGCTTGTTTTGAAATTGTTTATTTCTGCTCAGAGTGTATGTCTGTCTTAACCTGCTCTCTGTTAGGAAGTTTTTGTATGTGCTATTCATTTGTTATTGGCTTGTCCAGCTTTTGATTTTGTTAGCATATATTTAGCATAGTTGGATTCACAGGAGTTCCGCAGATTCAGAGGGCGCCGAGTCTTGAGTAGACTCAGGGGTATTTTTGTATTATCTGCTGTGGATATTTTTGAAAGGATTTTTATACTGACTGCAATAGTATTCTGTCCTGTCTTTATCTATCTAGCTAGAGTGGCCTCATTTGCTAGATTCTGTTTTCTGCCTGAGTTTGTCTTTTCCTCTCTTACTCACAGTCAATATTTGTTGGGGGCTTTCTATCCTTTTGGGGTTCTGCTCTGAGGCAAGATAGAATTCCTGTTTCCATCTTTAGGGGTAGCTAGTTCTCCAGCCATGTTGAGGTGTGTAGGGTATGGTTAGTCACATCCCATGGCTACTTCTAGTTGAGCTATACTGTAAACCTTTTAAAAATTAGATCATTAGTCTCAATTACCTGCATAGTTTGTGTTGCTGTTGTCACCTTCTGGTTACACTACCAGCCTGGCAAGAGGTAGCCCACAGCAACTAAAGGCCCAGTCACACATAACGACGCACCAGCGATCCCGATAACGATAACAATGTGCAGAGATCAGTGCTGCGTCGTTTTTGACATCACTGGTAAGATGTCAAACAGGTATCTCACCAGCAATGTGAAAAGTGACGCACTAGCAATCCAGAATTATATCGAGGTCATTGGGAATTGTCACTCTATAGCTTAGCATTGAGATCGTTGGTCATTGCCCCTGTCAAACACAACGATGTAGCGCTCCCAGCGGGACCGCAACGACATAGAAATGATCCAGAGCACTGTGTAACGATCAACGATCTCACAGCAGGGGCCAGAACGTTGGTGCATGTCACACATAACGAGATCGCTAACGGGATCACTGTTGCGTTACAAAATCTGTGATGCAACAGCAATCTCGTTAGCGATCTCTTATGTGTGACAGGGCCTTATGATAGAGTATTGGACAGCTTAATGCACCAAGAAACCTAAACAAAGAGAAGTCAACAGGAAAGTCATATTACTCACCCATGAGAGTGAAATGCAGTTCTCATCAGACTGGCTGGACTACATGCTTAGTGGTGTTTGCATACCCTGGACTTGCTACATCAACTTACAGTAAAAGGTAAAGCAAATGACTGACTCTTGCTGTTTACTTTCTCCATTACGCTCATCACCATCACCCTCATTATCTCCCTGAGATGGGAAAGGTTACATCTCCGCTGCTTACTACCACCTTCCTCCCAGAGACCCCCTGCAGTGTCAGCCATATCAGGCTTAGGCTAGGATCACACTTAGGCAGACACAAGTGCTAAAAACTTTGAAAATTCAGCAGCAGCGCATAGCATTAATGCTATGAGCTGCCAGTGCAAAGTAGCCCCATAGAAACCCCCTGTTTACCTTAGCAGCGGCCACACACAAAGCTGCAGGATGTGCACTTTACAATAGTGCACAGGAAACGCTGTCTGCAGCGTTTTCCAGTGCACTCAGCTAAAGCGCACGTCCTGCAGCTTTGTGTGTGGCTGCTGCTAAGGTAAACAGCGGGTTTCTATAGGGCTCCATTGCACTGGTAGCGCATAGTATTAACGCTATGTGCTGCGGCTGATTGAAAAGTTTTAGCGCTTGCGTCAGTGTGGCACCTAGGGGTTAATGTGCCACAAAAACATCAACACGGTTTCACTCCCACACAACACCTGACACTGCACTAGCACCTCTGGGCCAGAAGGGGAGCTAAAGCAGCTCCCTTATATATTCTGGGTCAAGAGGAAGTAGTTCAGTTCAGTTCCTGGGAGAACTAAGGAAGAGAGACTGTAGTTTAAAGAGGCTGCCTCAGGCTTCTCTACAGTCTGCTCCTCGATTCCAGGCCTAGCCAGTTTCTGAGGGAAGGAGCACAAGAAACAGAGGAACACATCTGGGAGACTGAGTGACTTCACAACTCTCCCTGGAGGAGCGCGCAGACCCTATAACAGATCTGAAACTGTGATTGACACACGCAGCATGGTAAACACCAGGATTATGGAGGTTGTAGATCTACACTGTACCTCAGCGAAGCAACACGGCGGGGTCAGAAGCACACATAAAGACTCAAGTTGCCTAGCAAAGGGGGTACCTGTGAGGAGAGACAGTGCCAGCAGCTCAGCTAAAGCAGCAGCAGTGCCACACACACAGTGCAGCAGTGGGAAGCTGAGGACCCGGACAGGGTGGGAGCAACCCGGCCCTGGTACTGACTAGTATACAGTTCTCTGCTATAGAACATCTGCAGTAAAGACTTGGAAAACTTCAAAACCGTGAGTGTGTGTGATCCTTGTACTCAAGCCCTAATTGCCCTCACAAGCAGCCACCGTCTCCACTATCATCCCTATCCTGCAACATCTATAGCATCCATCATAGACTTTAACTACCACTGCCCCGGGGAACCAGGCTCTACCTGCGGATAGCTGTTCCATCTCCAACTGCCAAACATCATTCCCAGAGGTTCTGTAGCAGTGGTGGTCACCCTGACCACAACCCGTGGGTGGAGTCACAACAATCTCCCCTGTAAATATCTCCCTATTTACTTGCGGAACCCGGGACACAGTCCAGACTAAGACCTCTGTGACATCCCCAGCAGTACCCCGGTCTGGCACCGAGTACCCTGTCCCAGTGGGCTCCACATCAGCTTTAAGTGTGACCATAGCCTTATTAACCCAGCTGCCACTACAAACAAACTTTACCTTACTTTTACCCGCTTTTATATGTGACATTAGGACAACAATTGCAACTGCAAATGGGATTCAATGCAAAGGTTAACTTCATACTTGCTGAAATTTTTACAAAGCAATAAGGGACATAATCATGGTCACTTCTGCTACAATTTATGTCAAGGTACATACCAGAGAATGGGTGGATGGAGGTCCGCACCGCCAAGCAAGATATGGATGTCCAAGTCAGTCGAATTACCACATTTATTACGTTTTTGCAGCTTAAATAACAAATTTGGTTGGCTTATGCAAAAAGACTTTGGGACCTAGAAGGGATGCAATGGCCAGTGGCATTAACATCAGAACAGCAGAGACATCACCCTCATCACTATCAAAAGCAGATTGGTCAATGCAATTGTTTATCATGTCTATGATTGCAGACTTCTGAATTGTCACAGTGCGCAAATTGCACACTATTAATACTCCATGTCCACTGAATCAAAGTCATTTCCTGTGCCGCTTCTGATTAGTTGATTTCACGACATCACTACATCGCACCACTGAACTATTAATATTGCATGGACCTACTATTCAGAAGAGGAACCAGGGATTCCATAAATAGTAGAAACTTCATGTTAGGTAAACACTGAAGGCTACAGGCAGACAAGAGAATGAGAAGCAGGTAGCAGATGCGCTGGAAGCCGCAGATAGACAGGATAGGGGGAGTCAGGTAAAGAAGCACTGAAGGTGCAGGCAGACAGGAGACAGGGAATGAGGGAAACAAGCACTGGAGGTGCAGGGAGACAAGAGATGGGGAAGCAGGCATAAAAGCACTTGAGGCCACAGGCAGAAAGACTACAGGCAGACCGGAGACCAGGAAACAGGTAGCAGAAGCATTAGAGGTAACAGACAGATAGGAGACTGGTAAACAGGTTAATAGATCCACTGGAGGCAGCAGGCAGGCAAGAAACCAAGAAGCAGGTAGTGGAAGCATTGAAAGCTGCAGGCAGATTGGCGACTCATTAGTAGGCAGCAGAACCACTGGAGGCTGCAGGCAGGCAGGAGGTGGGGAAACATAGCAGAAGCACTGAAGGGTACAGGCATGGCAGGAGACAGTAAATCAGGTAGCAAGATCACTTGAGCAGAAGCATTGGATGCAGCAGGCGGGCAGGAGACAGGGAAGTAGGTACCAGAAGCAGTGAATGCTATAGTCAGGCAGAAGACTAGTAAGCAGATATCAGAGGCACTTGCGGCCACAGACAAACAGGAGACAGGGAAGCAAATATCAGAAGCACTGGAGGCCACAGGCAGGCAGGAGACTGGTAGGTAGGTAGCAGAACCACTGGAGGCTGAAAGCAGGCAGGATTCCATGATGCAGATAGCAGAAACACTGGAGGCTACAGGCAGGCAGGAGTTCGAAAAAACAGGTAGCAGAAGCACAGGAGACCACAAGCAGACTGGAGACCAAGAAGCAGGTAGCAGAAGCAATGGAGTTGAAAGGCAGAAAAGGTGACCAAAAAGCATGTAGCAGAAGCCACAGGCGGAACGGGAAACAGGAAATCTAAAAGTCCTAATACTGAGGTACAGGTGAGTGGCTTGGTGAGCCATATACAGGCCTAGGCAGACAATGACATGGAAGCATGCTGGTAAATCAGACCTGGATGAGAGAAGCAAAGCCCAGATCTGGAGTAGGTGTGTTAATAAACTGTTCTCTCATTTATTACCTGCTTCACTATTTTGAATTTGTTTCATATATTTCAGTGACAATATTGGCATTCTAAAACCTTAAAAAAACAACACATTTTACATTTCTCCAGAACCATTCCAGATCTGAATCACCTTGTAGAGCCCCTGACCGCTATAGCAGAACTTGTTTCTGACGGCCCCCGTTGTCACAGGTCTATCCTGATTCATGATTGAGTGTAATCCCACACTACATTAATAGTGGCCAAACATTCATGAATGATTTTCTCCACCTTTATCGCCTTAGCTGTGCCCCCGTCCTCTTTTGTGAATATCAAGTAGTTAACGCCATTGAGACCTTCCAGACATTAAAACCTGGAGCACCTAAGGTTAAATGAACTCTGTAATAAATGTACTTTGCACTAGTAGTTGTATACAATGTATTTCTTCTGTTTCGATTATTCTATCAGTCAACTTTGTATACCACTCTATTCAATTTCATGCTGTTTGGATCTTAGGTCCCATGAGACCTCCAGGTTATGGCTCGTGGAGGGTGGTCAAATATGGGTTTTAAGTGCCAATTTCTACCAGCAGGTCCTCCACTAATCAAACAATATATGCAAACGATTGCATCAGGCTTTCTTGAAAGCTTGAACAAATTTGCTGACGTTCTTAATTATCTAAGGGCAACATCCATTAATATTATATAATTTGCAATCATACTCCTAGTTATTCATTTTCATTACAAAGTTGCTTCGTTTTGTGTGTCCTGCGTAGGGTTTTTACACAACATGAATTAGTTTGGCCCTTATCTGTTTTTCTAATGAGATACATCATAACTAAAAAAAAGTCAAGTTAATGTTCCAAGGGGCCTAATTAGAATCAGGTGAGAGCCGGAAAAGGCAACTACGGTGATTTTAGTTGGAGCCCCTACGAAAAGCCTTAATTAAGAAGAGTGATGGCCTTTGCTTTAAGACACCATAGAGGGAACACAATGCTGAAGATTCTGCGGAAAGTCTGCCCAAGAAAGTGCAAAGAACAGGATTCTGGTTTTCTTCCCAGTTTGGAAATAGTATTGTTTGCTCATTGTAAAAGGTAAAGTAAACAAAATGAATAGGCCACTAAAAATTTGTTTACACGGATCATTAATAGCAGAAATTGTTTAGAAAGATGTTTGCATCAAAGCTTGTGCAATTGACTCTGTAAAGAGGACTTAAACTCTAGCGCCACCGATTGGAAGTCGCAATAATAAAAGTCAATACTGACGTTTAACGAGTCTTGTCATATGACCAAGGATATAAGCCAAACCAGAATCTCAATTTATAGACGTGGTGTTTCAGGACTATTGCCCCTCATCAGTGCAAAGTATGAGTTCTGATATGGCTAGATGAAAGGATAAGACTGGAATCTAAGCAATAACATTTCTCCTTATGGAGAGTGACATGTCAGGTCTGACATGTTATGGGTAGGGTTAATGTCTATGATTAGGGCTTGGGTAGGGTTAGCATTAAGGGGTAGGGTTTATGCTTAGGGTTTAAAATTAGGGTTAATGGTTAAAATTTAGAGTTGGGACTAAGGTTTATGGTTAGGGTTTAAGGATATGGTTTAGGGTTAAAATTAGGGGTAAGATTTAGGGTTAGTATTAGGGATATGGTAATTATTTAGGGTTAGGGTTTATGGTTAGAGTTTAGGGCTAGGGTTAGGAATAGGGTTTAGGTTTAAGGTTTAGGATTAGGGTTAGGGTTAAGGTTTAGAGTTGGGTTTAGGGTTTGGGTTAAGGTTTATCATTAGAGATATGGATTAGGTTTAGAAACAGGGTTTAGGTTTAAGGGTTTAGGATTAGGGTTAGGATTTAGATTGGGGCTCAGGGTTAGGGTTAAAGGGAACCTGTCAGCTAGTTTATGTTCCCACCAGCTATCATTGTCTGTAGCTGCAGCTTTATAATACTATTCTAATCATCCCTGTCTGAGCTCATAGTGTAATGTGAAGGTAAAAAAAAAGCATTTACATTTACACTTACATTTCCCTATGTAATGAGGCAGTCAGTCCCCAGCTTGGAGGACGGGGACTGTTTGGCAGGTTAATAGTTAACATTTCAGCCTGTTGGGAGAACCTGATGTGATGACACAACCATGTAACTACAATAGGCGGAGCTAAGTTCTCACAGAACATAATACGTTTGCTGGCTTAGCTCCGCCCACTATGGTCACATGATCATTACATCACACAGGTCCTTTAGCCATCCAAGTGAAAAGAGAGTTAACTATTATCCTGCCAGACAGTCTCCCTCCTCCAAGGTGGGGACTGAAATGTAAGTGTATAAATGCTTTTTTTCACCTTTCACATTACACTATGAGCTCAGACGGGGATGATTAGAATAGTATTATGAAGCTGCCGGTACAGATAGTGATAGCTGGAGGGGCATAAACCACCTGACAAGTTCCCTTTAAGGCTTATGGTTAGGGATATGGTTTAGGTTTAGGAATAGGGTTTAGGTTTAAGGTTTAGGATTAGGGTTACGATTTAGAGTTGGGGTTTAGGGTTAGGGTTAAAGTTTATGGTTAGAGATATGGTTTAGGTTTAGGAATAGGGTTTAGGTTTAAGGTTTAGCCTTAGGGGTTAGGGTTTAGAGTTGGGATTTAGGGTTAGGGTTAAGGTTTATGGTTAGGGATATAGTTTAGATTTAGGTATAGGGTTTAGGATTAGGGTCATGGTTAGATTCCTAAAATCCCCATGTTTTGTGCAACAAAGCATTAAGATATCAAAATATTGAGTCGCACTCGGACCACTGCTATTCAATGAGTTTTCAACTGAATGATGTGAACACATCTGATATTTTGCTCAGACCACTTGGACGATTTTTCTCTGAGACTCAGATGGAACTCAATTTTTCAAGTCTATGGGTCCCTGAAAAAATAAAACTAATTTCCCATTCCAAGAATAATGGATTCAACTCTGATGAAAATCTGATCAGCATAATGGGAATGTTATTCCCTGATGGAGAAAGGACGGTCGTGTGAACCTGGCCTTAAAAAAGTCATGAGCTGTTTCACAGCTTCATGTGGGGACGTTTAGATTTTCCAAAAGATTTGTTCCAATCAGACAGGAGATTCGATTTGACCAAAATCTTGCATCATTAATGCCCCATAAGACCTCATAGGCACTATTTTTTTTTCTTATTGATGCCACTATTATTATCTATCTCAATTTTTATATTTTTTATTTACATTTTTGTACTATTTGGTCCTTATAGTATGTATTATACATGCACTTGCGTTATTTACAATATACCTGCTCCTCCGAACATTATAGGCACTAACATCTTCTCTATTGTTAAAGTGTTCTAGTATTTTGTATTTTAGGACACATATTACTCTTATTGTTTGTATTATATACCACTTGCGTTATTAATAATTTGCCTGCTTCATAGGACCTGAAAGGCCCTGACAGTTTTTCTCTTTGCTGCTATGACCATTATCTATTTTCACAGGTTTTTATCTGAATTTTTGTATATTTGGTCTTTACTATTTTTCCTCACTGTTTGTATTATATCCGCTCTTGTGTTATTAAGAATATACAGTGAAGGAAATAATTATTTGCTCCCTGGCTGATTTTGTAAGTTTGCCCACTGACAAAGATATGAAAAGTCTATAATTTTAAGGGAAGGTTAATTTTTATCAGTAATAGATAGAATATCAAAAATAAAATAGAGAAAATCACATTAAATATAAATTACCGTATATACTCGTGTATAAGCCGACCCGTGTATAAGCTGACCCCCCTACTTTTGCCCCCAAAAACTGGGAAAACTTATTGACTCGCGTATAAGCCGAGGGTGGACTCCAGCACAGGTATACAGCCCCCAGCAGTGTGGTATACAACCCCCAGCAGTGAGGTATACAACCCCCAGCAGTGTAGTATACAGGCCCTCCCAGTGGTATACAGGCCCCAGTAGTATTGTATACAGCAGGCCCCCAGTGGTATACAGCAGGCCCCCAGGGGTATACAGCAGGCCCCCAGGGGTATTCAGCAGGCCCTCAGGGTATATACAGCAGGCCCCCAGGGGTATATACAGCAGGCCCCCAGGGGTATATACAGCAGGCCCCGAGGGGTATATACAGCAGGCCCCCGGGGGTTTATACAGCAGGCCCCGGGGGCTTATACAGCAGGCACCCGGGGGTACATACAGCAGGCCCCCGGGGTACAAACAGCAGGCCCCCGGGGGTACATACAGCAGGCCCCCGGGGGTATATACAGCAGGCCCCCAGGGGTATATACAGCAGGCCCCCGGGGGTTTATACAGCAGGCCCCCGGGGGTACATACAGCAAGCCCCCGGGGGTACAAACAGCAGGCCCCCGGGGGTATATACAGCAGGCCCCCAGGGGTATATACAGCAGGCCCCCGGGGGTATATACAGCAGGCCCCAGGGGTATATACAGCAGGCCCCCGGGGGTACATACAGCAGGCCCCCAGGGGTACATACAGCAGGCCCCCGGGGGTACAAATAGCAGGCCCCCGGGGTACAAACAGCAGGCCCCCAGGGGTACAAACAGCAGGCCCCCGGGGGTACATACAACAGGCCCCGGGGGTACCCAGCAGCCCCCAGGGGGTACCCAGCAGCCCCCAAATGCTGGCACTCGCCCCCCTTGTAAGGGCCCCCCCACCTGCTGCTTCTCTTACCATCACGGTCTTCTGCTCAGCGCCGCTCCTCGGTGCTCCGTCCTCGCTGCTCCCGTCCTGCTACATCTGGGATCCCTGGCCGTCGCGCGATGACGTCATATGCCTGCGACGGCCGGAGATCCCGGATGTAGCAGGACGGGAGCAGCGAGGACGGAGCACCGAGGAGCGGCACTGAGCAGAAGACCGGGATGGTAATATAAGCAGCGGGGGGGGCCCTTACAAGGGGGGAGAGTGCCAGCATTTGGGGGGCATATATGCTCTGCTTCCCCTGCTGCTGATTGACAGGGGGAAGCAGTGCATATATAATGAGCGGCCCCACGTGACGGGGCCGCTCATACAGCAGCCTCCCCCCGCCTCCTCCAGCCTCCACAGCCCCCACCACGCAGCCTACCGTATAGACCCGTCTATAAGCCGAGGGGGAGACTTTTCAGCCCAAATTTTGGGCTGAAAAACTCGGCTTATACACGAGTATATACGGTATATCAAAATATTTGCATTTGCAACTTCAATGCCACTGGATATCTGAAATTGCTACATGATTAAGGTATCCAGTGGCATTGAGGTTTCCATTGATGAAGAATGGCCCCACTATATATTTTTTTTTTTAAACTATTCATTTTTATTGAATTAAACATTAGCATACACAAACAAAACAGTAGGTGCAACCTCTCAAATTAAGGTTGGCCAAACTAGAGGCCAAGGGGTAAACTGAGGGAGGAGGGAGGGGAGGGGTGGGATGGTGGGGTGGTATTAAGGGGGGGAGAGGGGATGGATCCGCAGCAGGGTACACAATATAATTTTTGCAGGATACAAAGCATAACATAATGAAAATTCAACATAACCTAGAACCAGTCAAAGAGGCAATGCAAAACATCATTATCGAGAACACATGCATTGAGTCATGGGAGCCCACACGGTCACGTTAAACTAGCAGGTATGGCCACCGTATTATATTGAGACAAGGCCCACGAATCCCACCAATTTAACACCTTAGTTCGTTTTGAGAGATCACAGGAGAGAATGAGCTCATATTGGAAATGTTGGTTGACACGAGAAAGCAACTCTCCTATTGTTGGGGGTTGTGGCCCCACTATCTTTGTACCCCATATACCACATCATACCATAAATTTCTGTGTTCTAACAGTCTTGGAGGGATCTATCCACTGTGGGTTAGTGTCAGACCAATATCGGAGGGTTTGTTTGTTAACTTCAACATTCGCAAAAAAGTTTGCCTCATCACTCATCTGAAGGCAATTGTGTATGCTGTGAAGATACGAGATGTGCAGCATCTAACACAATGGATACTGGAAGCCTGCGCTAGCATTTCTTCTGCGGTGTTGTTATCAGTGTGTCGAGAGTGGGAGAAGAGGGTTGCATTGATAATCCAACACAATGGGCAGCACTTTGAACATATTTTATAAGGATCACAAACTTGTAAAGAACTCAAGAAAGAATAAAGTTAAGTTAAAACCAAGCACACTAATTGTATTTCTTATGAAATTCTCAATACGTTTGATGTGTCACATGACCCTCTTCCCACTGAAAAAAATAAAGTTGGATCCAAAATGGCCAACTTCAAAATGGCCGTCATGGTCACCACCAATCTGGAAAAGGTTTCCCTCTCCCATAAACTAATGTGCCACAAGCAGGAAGTTGATATCACTAATCATTTCCATTTTATTTCGGTGCATCCATATAAATGGCCCACCTTGTATTATTGCAACCCCTGCAACTATTGTAGTTACACTCCTGACTGTACTATAATTGCTTATATTGTCTACAGGACTTGTATCTACAATTATATTGTCACCATATGGCAGAAGAATTGGTCTTTTTCTTTATAAAATATCAAAACTAAAATCAGACAATCACATTGTCTAAATTATGTAAATGTATTTGAATTTTTCAGATATGTATTTGATCCCCTACCAACCATTAGTTCTGACTCCTACAGACCAGTTAGATGCTCCTAATCAACTCGTTACCTGCATTACAGACAGCTGTCTTACATTGTCACCTGTATAAAAAAGACTCCTCTCCCCACACTCAATTAATCATTCAAACTCTAAACTCTACAACATGGGCAAGACAAGGAGCTTTCCAAGGATGTCAGGGAAAAGATCCTAGACCTGCACAAGGCTGAAATGGGCTACAAAACCATAAGTAAGATGCTGGGCGAGAAGGAGACAACTGTTGGTGCAATTGTAAGAAAATGAAGGAAATACAAAATGAGTGTCAATCCACATCGATCTTTGGCTCCATGTAAAATCTCACCTCGTGAGGTATCCTGGATCATGAGGAAGGTGAGGGATCAGCCTAAACTACACAGGAGGAAATTATTCAAGATCTCCAGGCACCTGGGACCTTCGTCACCATGAAAACCACTGGTAACACATTACACTGTAATGGATTAAAATCCTGCAGTGCCCGCAAAGTCCAGCTGCTCAAGAAGGCACATGTGCCCCTGTCTGAAGTTTGCCAATGAACACTTTGGTGATTCTGAGAGGGATTGGGAGAAGGTGCTGTGGTCAGATGAGACAAAAATGTAGCTCATTATCTCAACTCGCCATGTTTGGAGGAAGAGAAATGCTTCCTATGACTCAAAGAACACAGGACAATAAAAATGGGTCATGGCTGGGTCTTTCAGCATGACAATGATCCAAAACATACAGCCAGTGCAACAATGGAGTGGCTAAACAAATAGCACATTAAGGTCTTGGAGTGGCCTAGCCAGTCTCCAGACCTTCTTCCCATAAAAAACATGTAATGGGAGATGGAAGCTCCGAGTTGCCAAGCGACAGTCTCAAAATCTTAACGGTTTAAAGATGATCTGCAAAGAGGAGCGGACCAAAATTCCTCATCACATGTTCACAAACCTCATCATCAACTACAAAAAACGTCTGACTGCTGTGCTTGCCAACAAGGGTTTTGCCAACAAGTATTAAATCTTTTTTGCCATAGGGATCAATACTTATTTCTCTTTTCAAAATGCAAATACATTTATATAATTTAGACAGTGTGATTTTCTGGATTTTATTTTTTGATATTCTGTTTCTCACTGTTTAAATTAACCTACCCTTAAAACTATAGACTGCTCATGTCTTTGTCAGTGGGCAAAGGATCAAAATCAGCAAGGGATCAAATACTTATTTCCTTCACTGTATGTGCAATATTGCTTGTCCCTTGTTCACAAATTGAACTGTAGTTTAAATGATAAATAAACTGGGAGTTTTGTAAAAGAAATGATGAGATGCTACAAATTCCTGATCAAGGGCCCACCAGGGGATTCCCTGCTCCCCAGTCGGCCAATCCGAGTCAGATTATTATTAGTAATTTATTTACATGTACAAGCTGTTGTACCCAATTGAAAATCTCTAAAATAAATACTTTGCCACAGTGAATTTCAATTTATGTCATAAAATATATGCCCCCTGCTCAGCTCAGAGTTATAAATAATCGGCTACTTTAGTAATCTGTCTTTATTGCTACCATGCTGAATTTTAGTAGCCCTGTTTGAATAGTTTGCTGGAGCTGAATAGCTCTCTCCATGTGGTTTGCCATCGGAGTCTCGTTACGGAGGCAGCTAGTAAAGACAGCTCGTACTTACTTGTCAGGTTTCTAGCCCTTAATACAGTAATATTAATATTAGTAATTCTGAAGAACCATGGTGTTTAATAGCTTCTTAATGATACACCCAATGCACCGTCGTTGAAAATAATCATAGTTCTTAAAAAGTTGCTGTTCACACAGCACGCCGGTTTTGTCAGCATATCTTTCGACTTTCGTTGTGGCGTTTAGGTTGTAAATACTCCCTGGAGTTAATGTACAATGTAACATTTGCAAACTAGTTCAACTCGATATGTAATCTTTGAATTTAATATGACTTAGGAGAGCTTATCCACCGAGAACTCCAGAAATGCAAGACAGACATTTTACCGTCCTGTATTTATTTCTGCTAAGTAAAGTGGAATAATGGTAACGTAAAATATACAAGTGGGATTATTTACCACTTATTCCCCATAAATTATAATTCAGGTTGTTATTCCAAGGGTTTGTTTTATTCATTGGTGTCTTCTGAGATGCTGTGAAATTAAACAATGTACTTGTTAATTCATAATTTAAGATATTATCATAGGATTCCTTTAGTGACTTGTCCTGTAACATAATTTATAAGTGCAAAAATAGTAAGGGTGGATATTCATATCGTATTTCTTCATTGGAGAATCCATATATAAATAAGGATCCTTTTCTATGTGACAAAGAATCATATTTTACAGAATTACTCAAATTGACCAGTTATTTTCTGCCACGATCCGTACACGCATCATGTCTAGGGCACTGTTGTGTATTGTTGTTACTGGTACCTGGCTGTCTGAGCTGTCTGCATGCTATGTTCAGAGTTATTCTCCATGCATGTTCTGGGAAAGGATGGATTACTCAGGTGTCTCTACTTTCTGTGATTGTTTTGTTACTTATCTGAGCAGCTTTCCCAGGATTGCTGTCAGTTGTACATTTTGCCTTAAGTGCTGGGTGGCCATCTCTCCTGTGTATACCTTAATCTGTGTTATCTGATCCAGACTGTTGTCTAACTACTCTTGTGCCTATTCCTTGTACCTTATATTTCTCCTGATATTTTGACCCCTGGACTGTAACCTGTTTTAGCCTTTGTTTAACCCCTGTATTTTCATCATGCTCTCCTGGAAAACCTGACCTTGGACTATAATATGACCACATCTCTGTCTACTCATTAATACTGCGCACTCTCCTAAAACTGACACTTTTTCGCCTGACCACCCTTTTGCCTCTTATCTCATAAGTAGTGAACACATCTTTGCTTTTGTAGCGACTAGTGTCACATTTTCCTTTCAGTCCAAATAAAATTCAGTCTGAATCATAACTGCACAAATCTCCATGAATAGATGATTATTGAAGTCTCTCTTCTTCTACCAAAGTTGCCCGATCATAAGTCTCTTTGGTTCTTCTGCCACTGAGGTTCTTGAGGTCACATTTTGGGTGTCACATGACAATATTGTCAATGATATGCATTGCCACTACCATAAATCCACATGTAGTCAAAGGGGGCATATAGAGTCAAGTGACCTCAAAAGAATCCATAAAGACAATAACTTGCTTAAACTTAGATGCAAATCAAATCCAGAAGATTTTACACTTGCAGGAAAGAGAAATTTTCGCAAATGTTGTAATTCATTTGTTTTACAATCCCTCCATGCAGCACTTCTAGAACACTGTAGTGATATTGCTCTCTATTGTACCTGAGTGAGCAAAGTAGTTAGTATGCTGACTTTCAGCACAATCCTCCTCTCTTGTTCTGGGAAGTTCTGGGTTGCTCAGGAGTTCCATCTTTCCATTGATTGCTCAGCTACTTTACTTAACAACCTCTCCCAGAATCCTGCCAGTAGTACATTCTATGTGAGTGGTGTTGTTGGCCTGCATCCATGTGTCTATTCTGATAATTGTTTGCTGACTCCAGACTGTTGTATGACTACCCCTCTTTATGCTCCCTGATATTTCAACCTCAGTACGTTACCTGACAAAATCTCCATTGGCTCTATTTCTTACATGTCTTCCTGGAAACATGACTATAGATCTTTACCTGACTATATCTCAGTTGACTCCCTTTATTCTACGTGCCTTCCTGGAAACCAGAACCCTGACCACTACCTGACTATGACTCAGTAAAATACTAGAATCCACTCCAAGTCCTCCTGGGACCTGCCCTTGGCTTTTCTGACTGCTATTCCTTCTGCTTCTGAATTACTCTTAAGTAGTGACTAGGTTTGATTTGTTATGCATTGATTCTCTCATCTCTATTGACCACATTGACCAGCCTGGTAGAGCGCTTTGATAGGAAATAACCAACTCAACAAATCTTGGACTAGATGAACAATTCATAAACAACACGGACTGATGGTGCTGATGCAGCATAGCAGGTACTGCAATACTGATAAAAAAAAATAGTAGAAGAAGATGACTAATCCTATTCTTAGAAAGAGGAATTATTGTTTTTTCGGTTGAAGACTGACCTCAGCACTAGTGATGGGCGAATCCTAAATTACTCGGAATCGCTTGACTCTAGCGAGTCTGAGCACAGGACTCGCTACTCGTTGCGAGTCTAGCGAGTCCAATGTTAATGAATGGGGAAGCGAGTAATAGCGAGTAGTGTGAGATTTACAAATCGCAGATGTGTCTCGGAAGCTTCAGCCTGAAGCAATCCGAGTTGTGTCATTTATTTGCATTGCTAGTTTACTTTGTAAGTAATCGCTGACTCACACAGATAAGATCCTGTCTTCTCTGTGTTCTGGCTGCCCCAGCTCCAGGGTCCTAGAGCCCGCCTGCTGCCTGATGTAGCAGAGCTGAGATTGTTCTCAGTCTGCTCATTCCCTGTGTACAGACATGAATGTCTGTGCACAGAGATGATGTAGCAGAGCTGAGATTGTTCTCAGTCTGCTTATTCCCTGTGCATAGACATCTATATTTATGCACAGGGGATGTAGCAGCGAGGACATCGCGTTTTGGACTGCGTCGGACGGAAGAGGATTTTTTTAATTAAAGATGGAGTCCCTAATGGCTTTTTTTTTTATTTCTAATAAAAAATTTTCCTTGTGTTGTGTTTTTTTTAAAACAATTTAATAGAAATTCATGGCGGTCATGTCTAATATTGGCGTGACCGCCATAAATTTCGGGCTTAGGGCCAGCTGATAATACAAAGCTGGCCCTAACCTCTTTATTACCCAGCGTGCCACCGCCACCAGGGCCGCTGGAAGAGCGGGGTTCAGCGCCAGAGGATGGCGCTTCAATGAACGCGCCATCTTCTGGGCGGCTGCGGGCTGCAATTTGCAGCGGGGGATGCCCAGAAAGCTTGGGCATCCCTGCGCTGCGGATTCCAGCCCCCAGCTGCTTAGCTGTACCTGGCTAGACATAGAAATTGCGCGGAGCCCCACGCATTTTTTTTTAATTATTTCATGAAATTCTGAGATTCTGACTCTGAGACTCTGACTCTGAAATTCATGAAATAATTAAAAAAAAAATGCGTGGGGCTCCGCGCAATTTCTATGTCTAGCCAGGTACAGCTAAGCAGCTGGGGGCTGGAATCCGCAGCGCAGGGATGCCCAAGCTTTCTGGGCACCCCCCGCTGCAAATTGCAGCCCGCAGCCGCCCAGAAGATGGCGCGTTCATTGAAGCGCCATCCTCTGGCGCTGAACCCCGCTCTTCCAGCGGCCCTGGTAGCGGTGGCACGCTGGGTAATAAAGAGGTTAGGGCCAGCTTTGTATTATCAGCTGGCCCTAAGCCCGAAATTTATGGCGGTCACGCCAATATTAGACATGACCGCCATGAATTTCTATTAAATTGTTTTAAAAAAAACACAACACAAGGAAAAATTTTTATTAGAAATAAAAAAAAAAGCCATTAGGGACTCCATCTTTAATTAAAAAAATCCTCTTCCGTCCGACGCAGTCCAAAACGCGATGTCCTCTCTGCTACATCCCCTGTGCATAAATATAGATGTCTATGCACAGGGAATAAGCAGACTGAGAACAATCTCAGCTCTGCTACATCATCTCTGTGCACAGACATTCATGTCTGTACACAGGGAATGAGCAGACTGAGAACAATCTCAGCTCTGCTACATCATCTCTGTGCACGGACATTCATGTCTGTACACAGGGAATGAGCAGACTGAGAACAATCTCAGCTCTGCTACATCATCTCTGTGCACGGACATTCATGTCTGTACACAGGGAATGAGCAGACTGAGAACAATCTCAGCACTGCTACATCATCTCTGTGCACGGACATTCATGTCTGTACACAGGGAATGAGCAGACTGAGAACAATCTCAGCACTGCTACATCATCTCTGTGCACAGACATTCATGTCTGTACACAGGGAATGAGCAGACTGAGAACAATCTCAGCTCTGCTACATCATCTCTGTGCACAGACATTCATGTCTGTACACAGGGAATGAGCAGACTGAGAACAATCTCAGCACTGCTACATCATGTCTGTGAGCAGGCGGGCTCTAGGACCCTGGAGCTGCACAGAGAAGACAGCTGGACTCGGCTCGCAAAGAAACAGCAGTTATCTGCGAGTTTCCCTGCTATCACTGGCACAGTAGCCAGTGATTACTCGCGAGTCTAATGCAAACAATGGCAATCGTAGTTTTGTCAGCGTTTCTGACAAAACTAGGATTGATATTGATTTGCATTAGACTCGCGAGTAATCACTGGGAAACTCGCAGAGTACCGAGTCCTGCGAGTCCCTTACTACTCGCCGAGTAACGAGTCCTAGCGAGTAGATTCGCCCATCCCTACTCAGCACTTTTAGGAGCTGCAGGGTTTATGGCCATTAGTTACACTGATACAGCACCCCGGCTGTAAAATGACTTTGTAGTGAATAAAACTACAAGAAAAAAGCTAAAGAGAGCTTGTCTTCAATTCCAATCAGCACAAAGGAAAAATATCCAGACAAGCTCCCTTTGTACAAAGAGCTATATCTTATTTTGGAATGATGCAGTAGTAGAAGAGTCCAGAGATATCGGAAGAGTCGGCTGGGCAGCTACTTATGGATTCTCTCCAGCAAGATTAGTTTGATTGACAGGTCTCTTCTTATACAGAGAGAGACTTATAAATAGGGAGAGACTTATACATCAAGTCAGACAAAGAAAAAACATAGAGGATTCTACTTACTGTGCTCTGATCATATTTATTCTGAAACACCAGGGAATAATAGAAAAACAATGTAACTCTCTGTAATGAGGATTTTTGTTTGAATTTTAAAAAAGAAGTGAGAAAAAGGGAAGGAAGGTAGGTAGAATGGAAGGGAAAAATGGACGGAAGAAAGGAAGGAAGGATGGAAGGATGGAAGAAAGGAAGGAAGGAAGGAAGCAAGGCAAGAAGGGCAGAAGGGAGGAAGAAAAGAAGGAAAAAGGGAAGAAGAATGGAACAAAGGAAGGATGGATAGATTGATAGAAGAAAGGAAGGAAGGAAAAGGGAGGGAAGGAAGGAGAGATTAGGGAAGGAAATAAGGAAAGAAGGAAGGAAGGAAGGAAGGAAGGAAGGAAGGAAGGAAGGAAGGAAGGAGATAATAAAGAAGGAAGGAAAGTAGGATGGAAGAAAAATGGAAGGAAGGAAAGAAGTTAGGAAGGAAGGAAGGAAGGAAGGAAGGAAGGATAAAAAAGGAAGGAAGAATGGATGGATAGATGGCTGGAAAGAAGGAAAGAAGGAAAAAGAAAGGTAGAGAGGAAGGAAGAAAGGAGAAAAGCAAAAAGGAAGGAAGGAAGGAAGGAAGGAAGGAAGGAAGGAAGGAAGGAAGGAAGGAAGGAAAAAAGAAGGATGGAAGGAAGGATGGATGAAAGGAAGAGAGGAGACAAGGAAGGAAGGATGGAAGGAAGGAAGGAAGGAAGGAAGGAAGGAAAGAAGGAAGGAAGGACGTAAGGAAGGAAGGAAGGACGGGAGGAAGGAAGGAAGGAAGGAAGGAAGGAAGGAAGGAAGGAAGGAAGGAAGGAAGGAAGGAAGGAAGGAAGGAAAAAAGGAATGAAGGTGAGAAGGATGGAAGGAAGAAAGAAAAGATGAATGGATGAAAGGAGAAAAGAAAGATGCAAATAAAAAAAAAATAAAAGAAAAAAAGGAGAAAAGAAAGAAAGGAAAAGAGAAGAGAAGGGAGAAAGAAGAGAAGAAAGGAAAAAAAGGCAGGAAAAAAGAATAAAAAAAATGAAAGACTGGTAAAGATTACTTGTAAACATGTGAGTAACTAATTGATAATCAGTCAATTTTCAATTGAGAGCAAAATGTTTTGATAATCATCCCTTAGAACTCATAAGATCCCATTAACACTAATTTATGCTGTTTTTTTCCAGCACCTTTAATATCAACTTCCCTCTTACAAATATTTTGTACAACTGACAAAATCATTTTTTACTTCTTTTTGATCATGAAATTGCCACTTTCTCTTCTGCAGAAATGGATTTGCATATAACCTACTTATACGTTCTCTTCCATGGCAAATTTACTGCCACAGTTTGTATGAAGCGCAGGTTTCTATTAGATTCTCTTAAGAAACTCATTTGCATTTGTCATATATATTAATTACCGCCTGACACTCCTAAAGCTTAACAAAAAGACATTATTCTCTGTGATAACCCAGGCAAGCACTTAAACACATAGAAGATATTACTTTCTGATTAGAATCAATGTTGCATAAGGAATATTTATTGACTTCCATAAATTACGAGGAGACGTATAATACATCGAAAGTATTCAAACTCCCCTTTAAATACTTCAATAACTTCTGTATAATCGGAGTGAGCTGCATGAGCTTTCATTTGCTTCTTCTTTTACATAATAAGGAACATTATTGTACATTTTACAGAAAGTAAAGAAACAAAAGAACAGATGACAGAAGAAGATAAATGAACTGTAAGACTTAGAAGGCAAGCAAATCTATTTGAGATTACACGAATTTGCCTCTAATTTTACAAAAAGTTGTGATGTGCTTAAATAAAAATATTTTGTGTTTTACATCATACAAATTTAGGAAAAGCTGCCATCATCCGAATGCTATTTTTGTGAACCACACTTTGCTGGATTGTACTGAGTTTGGAATGGTAGTATACAAGCCTCTCCTCCTGCTGTTGCTGCTCCTCATCCGGTCTTGTCCTGGCTCCCTCCGAACTTAGCCTCCTTTGGTCTTTGGTTTTTATGTTAGGTGACATCCCCATCAGTGTCTTCCTGTGCTAAGTAGGACGCGGTTGGGTGATGTATTTTGTGACGTCAATCCATCAGTCAGGACATCATGACGTATGTCGCAAGAAGCCTCCTCAATGCTGGAAAAATACATCACCTGACATGAAGACTAAGAGAGAATGGGGACTCCTGAAATCAATCAGTGCCGGTGTGACATCAGCTTATCAGAATGAATGTTGCATGAAGCCTACTTGGGTGTCTCCTGACATAAGGAACAGGAGAGATCAAAGCCTCAAAGTTTGCATGTTGAGGTGGTGTGACATCACAACATCAGGATATCGTATTAAGCTTTGCCCAAACCCTACTCCTAACAGGAAACATAGAGAAGGACATCTTCTGAAGGATGGAACAGAAGATATGTGCCTAATGGGATGTACATTCTTCTTACATGACAACACAACATGGGCGTATGTCAATAAAGTGTGGCGCCCCTGTGGGTATTAGCCACAGTATAAGATCATAATAGTTGCACTCACTTAGAAAGCCAAGCCACTGCACTACCACCTTTGGCCAGTAGGGGGAGCTCCAGAGACACCAGAGACTTCCCTAGAGATAAAACACTGGTCTGAGGTAAATTTTCAGACAGTTGGAGCCAGGAGCTGCATTGAGTTCCTGAGAACTGACTGACAATTTTCTAGGGCCAAGCCATCGGTCTGAGGAGAAAACTGATAAGAGGAACACTTTCAGAATCGGGTAGCATCATTATCTACCCTAGATAAAAAGCGCAGATACGGATACCGGATCCGTGGCTGCATTAGTTATATACAATACAGCAACCGGACAACGTGAGGTAACAACAAGCTTACAGGGCCAGACACAGCAACATACTAAGAGTTCAGCAGTACTCCCGGAGGGGGTAAGCAGAGAGAGACAAAGGACTTAAGTTGCCTGTTGAGTGGGACCCAGAGAGGACAGATTTGGGCCGGCAGCCAGTTCACACACGGCAGCAGGGCCACACAGACAGCGCAAGCAGGAGGTAAAGGACCCGGTGGGGCCTGAGCAACTGAACCCCTATTGCAGACTCCGGAGACGGGACTTGTTGTATTATAGTTTGGTTGAAAGTAAACCAGTTAAACCTCATCTGTGCCTCAGCCTCTGATTTAACAGTTACCATCTATCCAGGATTGGGACCATCACCGCTAAGAGAATTTGCTGTGAATCAAGTAAGTGTCTGTGCCCTTAACATCTCCTCACCATACTTCCATCTTCATCCATCATTAACTTTAACATCACCTGTCCAGGGGACCCTACAGCCCTACCCGGAAAAGGGCTATACCATCTCAGCTGCCTCTCACCATCATCCCCTGGCCAGTACAAGGCAGCGGTGGCCATATATAGCCACATTATTCCGGGTGGCGTCACGACAATAACATCTACAAACTTTATAAACTATATAAACTTCTAAATCCCCTGTAAATACCCCCCTTTAGGAGTGTGTCAGCCTGGGGCCACGGCCTGGGTCCAGCCACCAGTGACTTCCCCAAGTAAAGGGACCCTGTGCCGGGTATCCCGGTCCCCTAAGCTGGGCGGCACAAATGCATTGCACAAACCTTACTCACAGCATGAGACATGGAGAAGCGCATCTTTTGAATTGAAGACCAGAAGATACATGTGCCTCAAGGGATGCATGTTCTTCTAGCGTGATGTTACAACATCTAGATATCTAAAGAAGCCTCAAAAAAGCATACTTAGTGCAGGAAGAATTGGATATGGACATCTCCTGACATGACGACCAGAAGGTACTTGGGCACTACAGCACATGTTGGTATAAGGAAGTGGAAGTCTTACCCAAACTCCTTTGAAGAAAATGTGGTGTGATTTGCTGTTTTAAATGTGCTTTTATATGTTTGATGGTGGACAACTATTTTGTCAGGCACATGTAAGTTAATGGTTGAGATTGGCCCAGAATGGGAGGGGTTATATGGGCAAGCAAGGGAGTTGTTTCCTGGATGCTCACAGTTGGATCCCTGAGTTCAATGGTGCAAGACCTAAGGTCTGACACTTAGCATGGTATGTGCAGAGAAGATACAGAACCAGACATCAGGTACTACTAAGGACCAAGGATATGTGACAAGATACGTGATAGACCATGACATTTGATAAAATGGAACATTTGAAACACCAGAACCCAGGTAAAGAAGACAGATTAAACAAACTGAAATTAAATCTAGAAGCAGTAGGAGATCTATGTATAGGGGAACTGTAAGAGAAATAATTGCATCACCAGGATGCTAGAGAGCAGTTGATTAGAAACTCAATTGTGTATATTGCAAGGATGTTATGCTCGCCATATTGAAACATACATTCTCCTTCAGAGAACAGTGGACTTTCAAGGTGTTAATGAGGAATCCTATCAATGTATCCCAAGAAGCAGGGTCCACATTAATAAGATGGGAACTGGGAGTAGCTGTGAGTGGTCGTACCATTACACCAGTGTGATGCAGCAACAAAAAAGGCAAACACAATTCTGAGATGTAGTAATAGAAGCATCCAGTATAGATCACGTGAAGTCATTATCACCCACTACTCCTCTTTGGTCAGACCTCACCTAGAATACTGTGTTCAGTTCTAGGCATCACATTCTAAAAATGACATCAACAAACTGGAGCAAGTTCAGAGAAGAGTGACAAGAATGGTGACTGGTCTGCAAACCATGTCCTATCAGGAATGGTTACAGGATTTGGGAATGTTTAGCTTGTCAAAATCTCAAAGGCTGTGACACTGTAGAGGGATCAGCCTTATTCTATTGCTGTCACACTGTAGAGGGATCAGCTTTATTCTCATTTCCACAAAGAAAGACTAGGAACAATGGGATTAAACTGAATGGAAGAAGACACAGATTAGATATTAGAAAAAACTTTCTGACAGTGAGGGTGAACAACAAGTGGAACAGGTGGCCACCAGAGATTGTGAGTTCCCCTTCAATGGAAGCCTTCACATAGAGGCTGGACAGACATCTGTCTAGGATGATTTAGTGAATTCTGCTTTGAGTAGGGGGTTGGACCACATGACCCAGTAGGTCACTTCCAACTCTACCTTTCTATGATTCTAATGTTCTACCTCTACCCGTGTGACCCATAACAGGGAAAGATAATGTTTCCTAGGATTGTTGGCTGGATTGTCTTGAGATGCAAAAGTATGAAGTCTCAAGAAAATGGTGTGTCATTATACGTAACTGAAATATGTCCATGCCTGCTTAATTCGAGTGACTCTCACGTGAAACATTGTTCCTATTATCTTATGTACATAGTTTATATGGAAAAACTAAGTAGTAAAAATAAGCTTATTGTTGAATTTTGGTCTCCCTCTACCACCTTCATGTCATCTAGTCCTCGCCTGACCAGGTAATACACCATACAGTCTACGGAAGCGTATTTGTGGCGCCCCTGCGGTTTGGTCGCCACATTGATACTGCACCTATCCAATAGGTGTGGCATCATTTGCATAGGTAAGAAGGAAAACCTTTGCTGAGACCACCAACACACAACCAACACCATCTAAACTCCAGGCCAGGGAGATGCTGGCTGAAGAGACTCACTGATAGAGCAGTCCCCATCTGCTGGCTGGAGGGAGGAGTTAGGTTAGGGGTGGGGGGAGAGAGTAAGAGACATAAGAAGAGCAACAACATGGCAAGGAGATGGAGTGATTCCTAGGAGAAGTTGGGACCTGGATACAGCCTGGACTATGCTCCGGTCTGCCGCAAATCTCTAGTCCCGAGGACCCCAAATCTACAGCTGACTGTTCAGGCCGGGTATAGGAACTAGCTGCACAGGGTTACCAGACCCAATTCGGCCTGGATATCGTCAGGACCAGCCAAGAAACTGGAGGTCACTGGACTGCATGTGCAGTGGCCACCATTGTGGACTCTTCCAAGGCTAAGGAACTGTATAGGGTCAAGAGGACTTGCAAGACAGTCACTCGGAGGGCCCGTAGTCACCTGGCTTTTGGACTTGTACCAAAAAGATGGTAGAAGGACAAGGAGTAGCAGCGTTAGAGAGAGGAAAGGGCAGCAAGGAAAGCCATATTCCCTGTGTCTCAGAAGAGAGGACCCAGACTACTTGTGAGCTGGCCAGACTGCAATACTGGTGAACACAGTGCGCCGGCTGGGTTGTGTCTGCACTGAACTACAGTAAATGTGTCCGGTAAGAACTGAAAGAACCTTGTGTCTGTCTACTTCTTTGTGCGCCTCTATGCACTTTCTACTACTACAACCAGTACCATCACTACTTCACTTCACTATATCGCAGGGGCCCGCTCCATCTGAAAGAAGAGATTCATCTAGCTGCCAGACCATCTACCCCATGTCGACTATCATATCCAGCACTAGTCATTACTGAGCAGAAACCTCAGAAGCCGTCATGACAAAATCTCTAACTTTTCCACTGTAAATATCCCCTTTTTCATATGTCCAGTTAGGGCCACAGCTTCTCGGGATGAAAAATCATGCAGGCTGCAGTTTTCGGAGCGATTCTATCATCTGCAATGCGGTAACCGCATGTTAATAGGCAAACTTGCTGTCAAAATCACTATCGCCATGTCACACGAAGCGCTGTTTGCAGATCACTGGAGCAACATCGCCAGGTTTACCAACATGTTGGTAAACCTGTCAACTGCGATCCAGCGATTTATTGCAGTTGCATTGTGCTGTTACACAGCACAATGCATCTGCGATGTTGCAGCAGCATTGCTGAACCTAGAACTTTTGAGCGATGTTTCAGGCAACATCGCTCCGTGTGACGGTACCTTGAGAAAGGCTAGGGTCACACATGACAATCAGTTTTTTCCACTGGTTCCACTGGTTATTTTTAGGCTGTTTTTTGAGCCTCCTGTGCAGCTATGCGTTTTTAGGACTTTGCCAATTTTTGACAAAAAATGCTAGCAAAAACTGATCCGTTAACGGATGGTGCCTATATGTGCCATTTGTTAATGGATTCGCTTCCCATAGGGCCCTATGTTAAAAAAACTGATCCGTTTTTTTACTGCACCCAAAAAATGTTGCTTATAGCGTAGCAGAGCAGTCAGACTTGAGTCCAGGATCCGTTAACAGCATCAGTTTTTGGACTTAGAATTCTAAAGTTGAAAAACTGATGCAAATAACGGATCCAGGGCTTATGTGTGAACCTAGGCTAATAATGGTTGTTCCAGACACTGGTCAGAAAAACAGCGTACTTTGATTAAAAAGTTGATTAGAGAAAGTAAAATCTATAAAAAGGGCAGAAAATGATAGGCTGTGCAACTAAAATGATCTCCAATGCTTTAAAATGTAAAGCAAAACCAGAGGGATGTGAAAGAAAACGGAACATTACCATTTGAGTGGATGGAAGAATAGCCGGAAGGGCAAAGGCTCAGCCAACGATCAGCTCTGGGATGATCAAAGATGTCTCAAGTCACCTGTGAGGACTGTGACAGTTAGAAGATGCCGGTGTGAAGCTAATCCATTATCAAGAAGTCCCGCAAAGTCCCACTGTTATAAGAAAGAACTCATCAACCGGCCTAAAGAGAGATGGAGAAACATTTTGTGAACTGATGAAAGTAAAATTGTTCTTTTTGGTCCAAGGGCTGCATACAGTTCATCAGACGACCCCCAAACTCTGAATTCATCACAGACCACACTGAAGACGGTGAAGCATGATAGTGCAAGCATTATAATGTGTTATAATATGAGCATATTTCTCTTATTATGGTGCCTGGCCTATTTACCACCTACCAGGGATCATGGACCTGTTTGCATATATCAAAATATTTGAAGAGGTCATGTTGCCTTATGCTGAAGAGGAAATTCCCAAGAAATGAGTGTTTCAACAAGACAACAACCCTAAACACACCAATAAACGAGCACAATCTTGGTTCCAGTCATAAAAAAATTGAGGTTATGGAGTGGCTTCCATATACCCGGACCTTAATCCGATAGAACACTTCTAGGGTGACATAAAAAATGCTGCTTCTGAAGCAAAGCCTACAAATGCAAATCAATTATGGGATGTTGTCAAAGCATCCTGGGCTGGAATAACAGTTGACAAGTGCCAGACTTTGGTTGTCTCTATGCAACATAGATGTGAAGCAGTTCTAAAAAACTGTGGTTATACAACTAAATATAAGGTTAATGATTAACAGGAATGCTAAATAAAAAAACAAAAAGAGGACATATTTTGAGATTGTAAAGACAAATGCAGCCACTGCTATTTTTTTGAACAGCCCAATGGTCATTTATTATTACTTTCTGTAAAGTAGTTAAAATTATACATACATTTCTCTTCATGTTTTGATTTAGAAAATAGTGTGCAATGTTCCTAATGCATGGAAATACAAACTATTATGAACATTTTGGACTTATTTGTGTTTTGGAACACACTGCTATTATTTTGAATGCAACTGTGTATGGCAGTGGCTTAAAGACAAAGGTTTTCCTCCTTGGTTTCATTATGGTTGACACATTTTTGTACTTTCTACTTAATTGGCCCATGGTTTTATGAAGCTATAAAGTTATTCAGGGGCATAACTACAATAGGTACAGGGGTTGCGATCGCACCTGGACCCTGCAGCCTAGGGGGCCCCAAAAGTCCCTTTGGCCTGTAGAAAAAGACTAATACTATTAAAGATTTGCAATAATTGGAGCTTTTGCATCGGGGCCCCTGGGCTTGAAGTTACGCCACTGAAGTTATTAACAGCTTTTAAATAGAGAAAATATATCCTGAAAATCATAATGATAATAAATATGTAAAAAAAAATCTCAATCTGTAGCCACTAACTGCAGAGAAACGTTTTGCAAGTGGATATAACAGACCCTTTTGTGTCATGGGCCGATATAAAAATAGATTCTAAGATCTGAAAGATTAAAAAAAATGGATTTGCGCACATATTTCCCAGGATAATCTCTTGTTATGCAGTGTTTGATCAATCCCCCTCTTTTTCTCATATTACTATTGATGGGCCTGCAAATTATTCTCACTTGTGAATTGCGTTACACATCCGTTGCCGACATTCCCTTTTTTGCTCAACTTGACCTTTCATGTTTTATAATCAAGTAGATTGAACCGGAGTCTTGTAATATTACACTTGTGGAGCTGGAAGGCTTTTGTAAGAATGATGGGACTCACCTGGTAGTCAGGCTTTCGGAAAAAAGCTGCTGGGAAATAAGTATTTGTGAACCATAACCATCTCAAATGTGTAAATTATCTGAGAAACCGCTAGCAGTCTTGACCAAGTCAAAAAGGAACCAGCAAACTTCCCGCTGCAAAACAGCTGCCATGCGAGTCATAGTCATGGCATTAAAGAGACAACCGAATAAAAATCAAATAAATAAACATATCATTTTTTATGTATTAAACAAAAGATCCTATCGAGCATGTTCAATTACAAGTACTACTCCTGGTGATTAATTAACATCTCTCGGGAGGGTTCCTATCAATAAGAATGCACAAAGATACTTCATATAGAACATTTTCAAAACAAGGAAAAGCTAAGTATTATGCAAATAATATACAATTTATTGAGTATAGTACAAGTGACTAGGCAAAAGATAAAAGGAGTACACTGCAGGTGCTATCTCCAAGTAGATATTACACAATGTTGATGGCAAAGGTAACTACATACATAATTGCCAGTGGGCGATATAACCCTATCCCATAATGCATCGTGGCACTGGTGCTGTCAGTTGCGCAGGCGCAGCCGCAAGGCCACAAACTGCGCCTCCACAAGTGACATAAACGTCACTGCTATTCTGCTGGGAGATCTGCTGCGCTCGCCGCTGATCTCCCAGCGGTGGCAGCCGCTCACTGCTGTTCCACCGGGACACCAGCGGTGGCGGGAGATGAGTGGCAGCCAGCTTTAAATCTCCCGCTAATACTGCGCTGCTCAGCTGATTAGTCGCGTGCTGCCAATCAGCTGCTAGTGGTATTGGCGCCACATTTCAATACGCAGCCATCCTGCCCACCCCTGCAGCATCCTGCATCCCCCCGGCATCATTCTGACCCCCCCCCCCGCAGCCATCCTGCCCACCCCCCCGGCTCCATCCTGCCCCCCACATCCATCCTGCCTCCCCCCAGCTCTATTCTGCCTCCCTTCCCAGCTCCATCCTGCCCCCCGGCTCCATCCTGCCCCACTGGCTGCTTCCTGCCCCACTCGCTCTGTCCTGCCCCGCTCTCTCTGTCCTGCCCCGCTTGCTCTGTCCTGCCCCACTCGCTCCATCCTGCCCCGCTTGCTCTGTCCTGCCTCGCTTGCTCTGTCCTGCCCCATTTGCTCCTTCCTGCCCTACTAGCTGCTTCCTGCCCCGCTTGTTCTGTCCTGCCCCGCTCACTCCGTCCTGCCCCGCTCGCTCCATCCTGCCCCGCTCGCTCTGTCCTGCCTCGCTTGCTCTGTCCTGGCCTATTTGCTCCTTCCTGCCCTGCTCACTCCTTCCTGCCCCGCTCGCTCTGTCCTGCCCCGCTTGCTCTGTCCTGCCCCACTCGCTCCATCCTGCCCCACTCGCTCCATCCTGCCCCGCTCGCTCTGTCCTGCCTTGCTTGCTCTGTCCTGCCCCATTTGCTCCTTCCTGCCCCACTCGCTCCATCCTGTCCCGCACGCTCCATCCTGCCCCCTCAACTCCCTCCTGCCCCCCGGCTCCATTCTGCCCAACCCTCTGCATCCATCCTGCCCCCCTGGCTCCATCCTGCCCCCCCACATCCATCCTGCCCCCGGCTCCATCCTGCCCCCTTTCCCGGCTCCATCCTGCCCCCCCGCATCCATCCTGCCCCGCCCGCATCCATCCTGCCCCGCCGCTCCGTCCTGCCCCCTGCCACCATCCTGCCCCCCTGCCACCATCCTGCCATCCTGCCCCCCCGTCGGCTTCATCCTGCCCCCTGGCTCCATCCTGCTCCTCCGGCTCCATCCTGCCCCTCCGCCTCCATCCTGGCCCCGCCCGGCTCCATCCTGCCCCCCCCAGCTCCATCCTGTTCCCCCGCATCCATTCTGCCCACCCCACATCCATCCAGCTCCCCCCGCATCCATCCTGCCCCCCTGCATCCATCCTGCCCCCTTCGCATTAATCCTGTTCCCCTGCTCTCCTGCGATGATCACTCTGCCCACCGCGCTGCTGCGCTGACCACTCTGCCCACTGCGCTGCTGCGCTAACCTCTCTGCCCACCACACTCACTGCTAACCACTGAGCCACCGTACAGTGCTAAACACTGAGCCACAATACAGTGCAAAACACTGAGCGACCATACTTTGCTAACTACTGAGCCACTGCGCAGGGCTAACCACTGAGCCACCACGCAGTGCTAACCACTGAGCCACCGCGCAGTGCTAACCAGTGAGCCACCGCGCAGTTCTAACCACTGAGCCACCGTGCAGTGCTAACCACTCAGCCACCGTATACTCTGCTAACCACTGAGCCCCTGTATGCTCTGCTAAGCACTCTGCTACGGGCAGGAGTGGACCGTGGAACAGCGGCTGGGTGTGGGCAGGAGGGGCGCCCTCTTGCCCTCAACCTGCCGCTGTTCCCCGGCACCCTCCTGCCCGCAGCCACCCGCTGTCCCCGAGCCCCCTTTTGCCCGCACCCGTCCACTCTTCCCCGGCCCCCTCCTGCCTGCACCCGGCCCCCTCCTGCCCCCTGTGCCCTGGCCCTCTCCTGACCGCACCCGCCCGCTGTCCCCTCCTGGACTCTGGCACCACTGCTCACTGGCACTGTTGCACACCAGTACTGCTGTAGGTATCTACTATATAATTGTCTACTTTTGTTTGTTTGTCTGTAACGCAAATCCTGCGTCGCTGGTCGCGGGCGGCTGGCCTGACCAATCAATCAGCAACAGGGATAGTTTGCCCGCAAATAGGCGCGGCATTTCAACTACGCTTTGCTGATTCGTTGCGCCCGGCCGGTTGCCAGCAATCAGCGATATTGGCGCAGGATTTAAACCCAGCTTCCCTTTGCATTATTCTTAAATCTTCATAAATAAACTACATACAGAGTCTAGAATACCCGATGCGTTAGAATCGGGCCAACATCTAGTATATATATATATATATATATATATATATATATAAAGTATTTAAGGTCATTATAGGGGACATATGTATACAGTCGGCCATGGAGACCCATATTTGTAACTGCAGTGTCAAAGATGCTGAAAGACTTATTTTGTCTTTTCACTAGGCTGCGTTTTTTGTGAATAGCTGAAGAGATGGGTGGGGCGACTGTTCACCATATCTCCTCTTCCAGCACTAATTCATATGGATAGAGACATCGCTACATAGATAAATTTTCATACATACCTAGATTTATACCTTAAAAAATTACAGATTTTAGACATATATTATACATAGATATATGTATAATATATACTTTAAATGATTCTATATTTTTAGCACATATCTACATCACAGCTAAACACATAGATATATTAGTTTGTTAATATGATGTACATAGGTGATAGATATATAGACACAAATAGATCGAGGAGACATTATAGATATAGACTTACATACCGTAGTTTAATCATATATCCAAAAATAATATATTTACACCAATATACCTAATACATAAAAATAGAATATAATAACATTTATATGGATTGTCTTTCTGTTACTATTATGTAAAAGTATGAAGCTTTGCCATTATTTTTGACATGTTAATAAATTGTATCCTTTCACTTCCTTTCCGTTTTTTTGCTCCACTTAGTGAACGGACAATCACACACACATGAAACTTCACAAAACAATGTAGCACCTCAAATTATAGTCACAACAGCTTACAAGAGACCATATAGTGTAAACACACACACACAGCACACATGGGAGACACCACATAGTGAACACCACTCAAGAAACACTACACCAGATATCAAAATACGGCACACAACAAAGAAGAGACAGTGCACAGGGATGAAAGAGGTCAAATGATGCAACCCATACAATACACAAATGCGGAGGGATGACATCGAACAGATATGTTGGAAAGTGCAAACGGTGTGACACATGTCCACTGCTCCTGTCAGCACCACTAAGCATGCACAGATGTTCATTTCACCACTCTTGCATCGGGCTTATTTCTAGTGCAGTATTATGTAACAGAATAATATGTGTCCACATAAATTATATTCACAAAATTCCATCCAGTTAGGACATATACAGAATGTTACAATATACAAAAACAGGCCATAGGAGTATAAAATGCCAATGCACATACAGGGGTAAAGCCCACTTAAGACCTCACATATGGCCATGCACAGAAATCAAATACCCTTAGTCAAAGGAGACAACCGCAGAGTGCTCAGCAAAAGGTTAAGATGGACTGGCCCTCACTCATTCCTCTATGTATGTTTCACTTTGCTTATATTTACCCATTTGCATCCTCAGGGGGAGGAGAGATAGAGCAGAGCAAAGCTCTGAGTAAGTGGCTCTACTCTGCTCTCCCCCCCTCCCCTGAGGAAAGAAATGGGTAAATATAGGCAATGTGAAATGTACGTAGGGGAATGAGTGAGGGCCAGTCCATCTTAACCTTTTGCTGAGCACTTTGTGGTTGTCTCCTTTGACTACTTGCCAGCCCAGGGACATGTGATCAAACTAATATTCAGACTATATCCCATCAGCCACCCATAACCTGTCCCCTCCATACATCTCTGAGATGATCTCCCATTACCAACCCTCACGCAACCTGCGCTCCTCCCAAGAACTCTTTTAATTTCCTCCTCTCACAACCGCATACAGTATTTCCCCTGTGCATCCGCTATCCTCTGGAACTCTGTTCCCCAACACATCAGGCACTTACCTACCCTGGGATCCTTCAAAAGTCACCTGAAGACCCACCTCTTCTGGCAGGTCTACAGTCTGCAATGAGACCCAGTCCGTCGCACTGTCTCATGATTCAGCACTACCCCCTCCTACTGTATCCTCTCTGATCCCTCATAGACTGTGAGCCCTCGAGGACAGGATCCCACTCCATCCTGTTCCTGTTTGTTTGAACTACATGAATATATTGAACTTGTCTACCCTTCAATCATGTAAAGCTCCATGGGAACTAAATAAATAATAATAATAAAAATAATAATCAGACACACTCATGTGTGGGTGGCATCAGGTAAGCCAGACATGCCCCTATCTTTCTGGCTCACCTGCAACCCAGCAACTGTAATGCATTACCGCAAGTCCCAGTGTAATGCATTATATAAATTTGCTGAACTACAAGTCCCACCATACCCATTTTTGAGTTTATATCGCAAGCCTCAACCTGCCTCTGTGATAAATACTGGCAATTTGCAACGCAGCAAGTGGCTGCATTACACAAGCTAATATTTTTTTTTTACTACAAGATCCAAATTACAATAAAAAACTCCCAAAATGAAGGGACAAATCAGAAAAAAAGCCTTGAGAACATTGGACATTTAACGTCTTGCTGGACTCCGTGGGGAAGCTGCATGTTGCGATCTCTATTTTCATATAGAACAGTAGAAACAAAACAAGCTTTTTCTCAAGTAAGAGAACAATGTAGATGAGCACACATTCTGCTCCTAGAGACACGGAAAAAGAAAAGAGAGATTAATTATGGTCACTGTGACACAACAAGAAGAGGGAATATTTCAATTTTACCGAATACTCAAAGAAAAGGATGCTGGCTTCATATCCTGAACGCACCGTCCAGCACAGGATTGACAGTCTCTTTTTTTGTCAAGCATCGCGGCCGTTTTCTTTCCTTGTGCCTTTTGCTTATTCTTTTGGGTAGCATAAATCCAGGCTAGCCAGCGATTCATCTTCCCTGGAGTTAGCGCTTACACAAAGGAAATGCTGCATATCATAGGAGAGTTAAGGGATTTGACTTGTCTTGAGCACTGATTGATCAGGGAGCTTTGAAGAAAATAAATTATATCCTTTTCTTTTCTTCTGTAAAATAACATGTTCAAACTAAAACCATATATCCTGAGTATACAGTGCTCATGTGCCAGAAGGTGCATTGTACTGTATAAGGAAATGAGGGTGAAAAAATAATAGGATACTGTACGAGGGTAAATACCATATTTTCAATGACTGATGAACTACAAGACCCAGCGATTATAAGGCAGGACAATAGTATATAATATAATAACATTAAAAGGAACCATTACTTGATCCATGCTTCCCAAACTACGGATGGCATAAATCAAAGCCTCTGTGTGTGAATGTATCCAGGCTTGACTTTCTCTGGAATTTTCCGGCAATCAAATTACACAAAAAAATTCAATGTAAATCAAATCTGCTTGAAGGGTGTTAAAGGGGTTGTATGGGACAAAATCATCCATGACAGAAACGTGGTTCCAGCTCACCACGTTGCTCTATGCTCATCCACCTGGGGCTCAGACACCGGCCTCGCCCTGGCCTCACATCAAAGATAATAGAAAAAATTGAAGTCCGGCTCAACAGGACTGGATTTTCCTTTTCTTTTTATTTTTCAAAAGAAACTATAGTGCATACAAAAACAATTTACATGGTCGACATGACCCATGACTGAGTCATGTCGATCATGTAATCTCTTGTTTTGTATGCACTATGTTTTCTTTTGAAAAAGAAAAAGAAAAGAAAAATCCAGTCCTGTTGAGCCGGACTTCAATTTTTTTCTAATAACATTGATGACCTATCCTTGAGATAATCAATATCCAATTAGTGGGGGAGCGATACCTGTCACCCCCACCGATCAGCTGTTCCCAATGCTGACAGCAGCTAGAACTACTCAGTTGTAGAGCTGCAATAATGACCAGTAGAGCTGCAATAATAACCAGGCACTTTGTATCTGCCCCGCGTTGAGTAAGGGCAGCTTCACACTGCGGTGAGGTCCGGTCCAGGGCTGTCCAATGTAAACTGGACAGCCTCGGACCCGATTTTTGCCCCATATTATTCTATGGGGCCAGATGGAGCCGGATGGCAGCTCTCTGCCATCCGGTTTCCATCTGTTCGGGAGGATCCGGGGCAATTCGGATTTTTCTCCCGGATACAAAAATGCTGCTTTCAGCATTTTTGTGTCTAGGGAGAAAAATCTCCCCAAATCGGATTCTCCCGTCTCTTCCCGGATCCGGGGCAATCTGACGCTCCCTAACATGGGAGTCGATTGGGCGGGATTGCCCTGATCCGGAGGGATCCGGGACTGGACACCGGTGGCTGCACACAGCTCTAATTTCAGGAGAGCCACCATACAGTGCTAACCACTGAGCCACCATTCAGTGCTAACCACTGAGCCACCATATACATTGCTAACCAATGAACCACCATACAGTGCTAACCACTGAGCCACCATACAGTGCAAACCACTGAGACACCATACAGTGCTAACCAATGAGCCACCATACAGTGCAAACCACTGAGCCACCATACAGTGCTAACCACTGGGCCATCATACAATGCTAACCACTGAGCCATCGTACAGTGCTAACCACTTAGCCACTGTACAGTGCTAAACACTGAGCCACCATTCCATGCTACCAACTGAGCCATCGAAACACTTAGCTACCATATACAGTGTTAACCACTGAGCCACCATACAGTGCTAACCACTAAACCACCATAGAATGCTAACCACTGAGTCACCATACAGTGCTCACCACTGAGCTACTGTAGAGTGCAGACCACTGAGCCACCATACAGTGCTAACCACTGAGCCACCATACAGTGCTACCCACTGAGCCACCATACTGTGCTAACCACTGAGCCACCATACAGTGCTAACCACTGAGCCACCATTCTGTGCTAACCACTTAGCCACCTAAAAACTGAGCCAACATAAACAGTGCTAACCACTGAGCCACCATACAGTGCTAACCACTAAACCACCATACAATGCTAACCACTGAGTCACCATACAGTGCTCACCACTGAGCTACTGTAGAGTGCAGACCACTGAGCCACAATACAGTGCTAACCACTGAGTCACCATACATTGCTAACCACTGAGCCACCATACAGTGCTAACCACTGAGCCACCACTCCGTGCTAACCACTGAGCCATCTAAAAACTGAGCCAACTTATATAGTACTAACCACTGAGTCACCATACAGTGCTAACCACTGAACCTCCATACAGTGCTAACCACTGAGCCACCATACAGTGCTAACCACTGAACAACCATTCAATGGTAACCACTGAGCTACTGTAGAGTGCAGACCACTGAGCCACCATACAGTGCTAATCACTGACCCACCATACAGTGCTAACCACTGAGCCACCATACAGTGCAAACCACTGATCCACCATACAGTGCTAACCACTGTGCCACCATTTAGTGCTAACCACTGAGACACCATATACAGTGCTAACCAATGAAGCACCATACAGTGGTAACCACTGAGATACTGTAGTGTGCAGACCACTAAGCCACCATACAGTGCTAACCACTGAGCCACCATACAGTGCAAACCATTGAGACACCATACAATGCTAACCACTGAGCCACCATACAATGCTAACCACTGAGCCATCGTACAGTGCTAACCACTGAACCACCATACAGTGCTAACCACTGAGCCACCATACAGTGCAAACCATTGAGCCACCATACAGTGCTAACCACTGAACCACCATACAGTGCTCACCACTGAGCTACTGTAGAGTGCAGACCACTGAGCCACCATACAGTGCTAACCACTGAGCCACCATACAGTGCTACCCACTGAGCCACCATACTGTGCTAACCACTGAGCCACCATACAGTGCTAACCACTGAGCCACCATTCTGTGCTAACCACTTAGCCACCTAAAAACTGAGCCAACATAAACAGTGCTAACCACTGAGCCACCATACAATGCTAACCACTGAACCACGATACAGTGCTAACCACTGAGCCACCATACAATGCTAACAACTGAGCCACCATACAGTGCTAACCACTGAGCCACCATTCCGTGTAACCACTGAGCCACCTATACACTGAGCCACCATTTAAATTAGGTGCCAAGAGCGCTGATTGGTTGCCATGGTGAGCGGTGCTGCTTTGCTGATTGGTCGCAGCTAACCGCGCAATTTAAATCATAAGCCAACAGCGCTGATTGGTAATCATGGTACGTGGCGACCAATCAGCGAAACGGCTCGCGCCTTGGCTCCTTCCTCGGGATATGACTCTGAAACGCGTCGGAAAATAAACAGCTACCATTTTACCCAGACATTCAGCTGTAACTGGTTTTTCTATCATATGAACACAGCAGCTCGGACCACGAGGTACTTTGTCCTGCAGAAACTTATCGTGACCACAGTGACCTGTGGAGTAGTGATGGGCGAATCCTAAATTACTCGGAATCGCTTGACTCTAGCAAGTCCGAGCCCGGGACTCGCTACTCGTTGCGAGTCTAGCGAGTCCAATGTTAATGAATGGGGAAGCGAGTAATAGCGAGTAGTGTGCGATTTACAAATCACAGATGTGTCTCGGAAGCTTCAGCCTGAAGCAATCCTAGTTTTGCCATTGATTTGCATTGGACTTTTTTTAATTAAAGATGGAGTCCCTAATGGCTTTTTTTTTTATTTCAAATAAAAAATTTTCTCTGTGTTGTGTTTTTTTAACCCTTTATTGGAGATTCTTAGTGGCTGGGTCAAACGTGGCCTGACATTAAGAATCTCGGGCTTAATACCAGCTTGTATAACAAAGCTGGTATTAACCCCTTTATTACCCAGCGTGCCACCGCCACCAGGGCCGCTGGAAGAGCGGGGTTCAGCGCCAGAGGATGGCACTTCAATGAACGCGCCATCTTCTGGGGCGGCTGCGGGCTGCAATTTGCAGCGGGGGGTGCCCAGAAAGCTTGGGCATCCCTGCGCTGCGGATTCCAGCCCCCAGCTGCTTAGCTGTACCTGGCTAGACATAGAAATTGCGCAGAGCCCCACGCATTTTTTTTTTATTATTTCATGAAATTCATGAAATAATTAAAAAAAAGGGCTCCCCTATATTCTTGTGTCTGGCCAGGTACAAATAGGCACCTTGGGGTTGGGGGCAGCCCGTTGCTGCCTGCTGGATCCGGCTGGTTCCAGAAATACGGCGAAGCCCATGTAATTTTTTTTCTGAAAAATCAATAAAACAATCCTAAAAAAGGGACTGCATCTTTATTAACCCCTCGCCCATGGTCCAGGAGTTAATAAAGATGCAGTCCCTTTTATTTACATTGTTTTATGGATTTGTCAGAAAAAAATTTCACGTGGGCTTCGCCGTATTTCTGGAACCAGCCGGATCCAGCAGGCAGCGACGGGCTGCCCCCAACCCCCAGGTGCCTATTTGTACCTGGCCGGACACAAGAATATAGGGGAGCCCTTTTTTTTAATTATTTCATGAATTTCATGAAATAATTAAAAAAAAATGCGTGGGGCTCCGCGCAATTTCTATGTCTAGCCAGGTACAGCTAAGCAGCTGGGGGCTGGAATCCGCAGCGCAGGGATGCCCAAGCTTTCTGGGCACTCCCCGCTGCAAATTGCAGCCCGCAGCCGCCCCAGAAGATGGCGCGATCATTGAAGCGCCATCCTCTGGCGCTGAACCCCGCTCTTCCAGCGGCCCTGGTGGTGGTGGCACGCTGGGTAATAAAGGGGTTAATACCAGCTTTGTTATACAAGCTGGTATTAAGCCCGAGATTCTTAATGTCAGGCCACGTTTGACCCAGCCACTAAGAATCTCCAATAAAGGGTTAAAAAACACAACACAGAGAAAAAATTTTATTTGAAATAAAAAAAAAGCCATTAGGGACTCCATCTTTAATTAAAAAAATCCTCTTCTGTCCGACGCAGTCCAAAACGCGATGTCCTCTCTGCTACATCCCCTGTGCATAGATATAGATGTCTATGCACAGGGAATGAGCAGACTGAGAACAATCTCAGCACTGCTACATTATCTCTGTGAGCAGGCAGGCTCTAGGACCCTGGAGCTGCGGCAGCCTGTACAGAGAAGACAGCTGGACTTGGCTCGCAATGTAACAGCAGTTACTTTGCGAGTTTCCCTGCTATCACTGGCACAGTAGCCGAGTCTAATGCAAGACAATGGCAATCCTAGTTTTGTCAGCGTTTGCCATTGATTTGCATTGGACTCGTGCGAGTAAACGCTGGGAAACTCGCAGAGTACCGAGTCCTGCGAGTCCCTTACTACTCGCCCAGTAACGAGTCCTAGCGAGTAGATTCGCCCATCCCTACTGTGGAGGTACGGTCCTGGCAGCAGCTGTATTATTCTGAGCGATCACGCCGGTTGTGTGCTACACAACCTTACCAGGTGAGCAGTTCCTAGTTTTCACCATTTAAAACTTGTCTCCTAAGGATAAGACCCTATTTTGCAACCTTAGCATAGAACCTTAGCATCCTCAACCGAAAAATTCAGCCCCATAATCTGTATTGTAAGCGCCATCTCTTCTACCGTACGTTCACCACTGAGGGTTTCCTTTTCTTTGCATCTATAAAACTACATAGCATTTTTCTGCTTTATGAAATCACATTATTGTATTTCCACAATGAATTGTTTTCATTCACATTTCTATTATTATCCTGATCGTCCAGAACCATGTCATAATTTGTATGTTTGTATCTTCTGCTGCCAAATGACTTGTACATTACTGTCGATTCTGAGCCTTTAGCGAAAGTTACAATTTCCAGACAATAAATTTTTATAGAATAAAAGTGTATTTTAATTTTGAATAGACGTCAACATAATGGTTTAGCGTCATTGAGTATGGGACGTGTCCGCTAGTGTTGAAATGCCTCTAAGTAGATAGATTAAACCATAAAAAGTAAAATAAAAGGAAGCAAAAATAATTTTAATTCCAAAGTTGCAATCATTTTTTTGTCTACAGACATTTCTTCTAAATTAAACTGCTTTTGATGTTATATATCTACTATGTTATTTCTAAGCCTTGAGATATACCGGTAAGGCAGCCGTCACACGTCTCGACATCGTGAACGATATTGTAAGCGATCACGTGCACGCGCGATCGCTAACAATATCGTTCACATCGTTGGTGAGCTGTCACAGATGCAGACTCACCAGCGATGTGGGCCAGCGAGATCGCTGGTAACTATGGTACACATTGGGTTACTAGGCGCCGCGCGGCGCTTAGTAACCCGACGTTTACCATAGATACCATCTCCCAGCATAGGCTCTGCCGCTGGGAGATCGTTCATTGTGGTGTCACACACCATGATGATGCAGATTGTTAAATCGTTCATCGCTAGATATGAGCATTGTAAAATCGCTTGATCGCACGTAACGATGCACAAACGATATCGCTTAAGCGATCAAAAAGCAGATCGCTTAAACTATATCGTTCAAGATATTGCACCGTGTGACGGCCGCCTATGTCCAATTCAAAAAGTGAATTAACTTTTCGTGCCTCCTATCAGTGAGCTACCGCTTTGCCCGGATCTTTGTAGCTAGACATGGAAATTTGAAGTCTATACTGAATTTTCCTCATTGGTGTCTATAAGTATCTAAAATCTTTGGGAATCTAAGAGGTAAAGTTTCTCCTTGTGGAGAGTGTCGTGGAAAGTCTAGCATGCCAGTATATGGAGATTTAAATTCATGCAATGCTCCTCTGGGAAATTAAATATGCAAATTGTCACTACAAAGAGGAAGACGAACTCTAGCGCCAACTAATGGTTGTAGCAATCCAAAAAGTCCCGCCTCTTTACCAAGCCTTGTCATATGACTTAGGATAATAATAACCAAACCAGAATCTCAATTTGCAGACACATTGTTTTGGGTATTGCCAGCATGAGATCTGATGTGGCCAGGTGAGAGGCTAAGTGGGATCTAAGGTATAAGGTTTCTCCTTGTGAAGAGATACCATATGGTTCAAAATTGAGATACTGCTCACCTTATGCGGTTGTGTGCCCCTTAACAGGTTTAAATGCAGGATCCAACATTCCATCAGGAACAACATAGGCATAAATCAAAAGGACCAGGGTGTACAACCATCCGTGCTGCTGAGTATAAGGAAGGACCACACTCTTGGTATATAAGAATGGTGTTTTCTTTATTCTACACGTTTCGGGACAGTCCCAGCCCCTTCCTCAGGAGTACCTCCATAAGCAATCAATGTTTGTGGTGCTATTTCTGAGGAAGGGGCTGGAACAGCCCCAAAACAAGTAGAAGAAATAAAGCACCATTCTTATATACCAAGAGGGTGGTCCTTCCTTATACTCAGCAGCGCGGATCGTTGTACACCCTGGTCTTTTGGATTTATGCTAGGTCTAGTGGCACTAGAGTTAAAGTCCTCTTCCACTCTGAAGAGTCAATCTGCATATTTAATTTCCCAGAGAAGCATTGGAGGTGTATATATGTCCTCATCCTGGCATGTCACCCTTCAAAAGGAGAAAGCTTACCCGTTAGATCCCCATCTTAGCCTCTTATCTAGCCAATCAGATCTTATACTTTGCACTGATGAGCAGTGGCGTAACTTCAGGCCTTGGGGCCCCGGTGCGAAAGCTCCAACGGGGCCCCAATTATTGCAAATCTTTAATAGTATTAGTCTTTTTCTATGGGCCAAAGGACTTTTGGGGCCCCCCTAAGGCTGCAGGGCCCGGTGCGATCGCAACCCCTGCACCTATTGTAGTTACGCCTGCTGATGAGGGACAATATCCTGAACCATTGTGTCTGCAAATTGGTCCTATGACAAGGTTAATTAAAGGTTCAAGTTTGACTTTTAGGATTGCCACCTCCAATATGTGGAACTAGAGTTCAAGCCGTTTTCCTCTCTGAAGAGACAATTTGCACATCTTAAATCTATGTATTACAATACTATTGACATAAAAGGGAATAGTTTACAACACTTTAGAACAGTGTTCTCAAACTAACGTCAAATTCACATGCTCAGTATTTGGTCAGTATTTAAGCCAGAACTGGGGGTGGATGATAAATGCAGAAGTGGTGACGTGTTTCTACTATACTTCCTCTCTGATTGATCTATTCCTGATTTTGGTTTAAAAATATAGAGGTAATATACTGACCAAATGCGAAATGTGTGAATGTGGCTTATGAGTTAGCCTCCCCCTGGAGACACCCTCTACTTTCAATGCGTCTTAAATAAGTTTGCAAGTCAAGGCTGTTTTTAGCTCATTGAATTAGCAATAAATTTAAAACCAAATAAAAAAGGAGCATTACATTTGACATTTTTTTAAAACTTTGGCATGGATTTTGATAATGGGTAGTAATGCTCAAAGTATATTCTTTCTTGTATGGTCCCAGGAGAAATGATTGAATAGCCTAAGTCTAAGGAGACTCAACATTCTGAAAAATGAAGGCGCACAATGCTTGATGGTTCTTCACGTTACCATTTACCTGGAGAACCAGCATATAGACCACTAACAAGACATCTTCCGAAAAATCCTAACAAATCCTTATTTTAAAAAAAGCAAACCAGAAGACGTAGAGTGAACTTTCACTTGAAGCCGCCATGAAGAAGTTAAGTCCACCTTTGAAGAACCCAGTTGTTCATAATGGTTCTAGAATCTGATTCCATTTTTTTAAAGTCTACATATCACAATGCTCCAAGGAAGATATTTTAACATTTTTTTCTATTATGTTTCTTTACATTATCTGGGCATTAAATAAACACCTCCAGGGTGATTATTGCATCAGCATCTGAATCTCATAGACATGGTCATCTCATGGATAACTTTGCATATGAAAGATATTGTGCTCTATATACATATACAACTCATTCACTGTCTGTGCTATGGGAAATTACATTCTTGTTCCACTGAGAAAACTTGGAGTATAAATCCCTGAAAGACGCCATTCTTAATGACGGCAGAAAAATTAGCGCTGAGATAGAACTGGAGGAACATCTCCAAGGAACACAGAGACAGGTCTCATCCAGATCAGAAAGTTAAGACCCCTAAACCTTCAGAGAGCGGCCGCCCAGAAAAGACTCAGGAATAACAGAGACTGGTTTGTCCAATTTAGGAGATGTCTAATCTATGTCAAAACCATTATAAATGGGAATGTTGCCCTATGGAGGGAGCAGTCATCAACTGAAAACATCTCTAGCTCTGCTTTATTGTGCTCAAGGACACCGCTCTATCTTGGTTCTCCTCCTACATCTCTGACCACTCCTTTACTGTATCTTTTGCTGGCTTCTCTTCCTCTCCTTTCCCCTCACGCTTGGGGGTTCCTCAGTGTTCCGTCCTAGGTCCTCTTCTCTTTTCTCTATACATGGCCCTTATTGGGTAAATCATTAGTAGATTTGATTTTCAGTACCATCCTTATGCTGATGACCCCCATTTATAAACCTCTTTTCTTGACATCAGCCCTGCATTATTACAAAATACCAGTGATTGTCTGTCTGCTGACTCTAATATCATGTCTTCTCTCTACCTTAAACTGAATCTGCCACAACCAGAGCTCAAGCTTCTTCCCTGTACCAATTTTTCTAAATCCAATATTGCCATTTCTATATGTGTTTTGGTTCTACGATATCTGTTCAGCAGCACAGCCACTGTCTTGGGGGTTGATTTGACCCAAATATCTTCTCATTTACTCCCAATATCTGATCACGCGCTCACTCATGTAAACCTACACCTTAAAAAATATCTCTAGAATTCGACCTTTCCTTACCATTGGAAAACCTCTAACTATTGCTCTTATTCATTCTCATTTGGATTATTACAAATATCTACTAACCGGATCTTTCATTTACTAAACTCTCACCTCTCCAATCTGTCCTGAATGCAGCAGCCAGGATTATATTCCTCTCCAACCGCTTCACCGATACATTTATTCTGTGCCAGTCATTGCACTGATTGCCTATCCGCTACAAAGTATAATATAAAAATGATCACTCTGATCCACAAATCCTCCACAGTTCTGCACCACCATACACCTCCTCCATCATCTCTGTCCATCACTGCTACCCATCTTCTGCACAGTTCTGCACTGCACTACACCTCCTCCCTCATCTCAGTCTATCTCCCTACATGTGCCAAATGGACCCATTAAAACTGACGTCTTTAATAATCCGAACCTCCCACTTTCATCTCCAAGACTTTCTGCTATCTGTGCCAATCCACTGGAACACGAAGCAATCACTGATCTCAGGGAGACCAGTCCAATAAAACACTGCGGGCACCGGCTAAAGTTCTGAACACAGTGAATTCCTAGGCACAAACAGCTGTCTGTGGATGGATACCTGGCTTTGGTATTCCCTTTTCATGTCTTTAAGCTCTAAAGAGCTGGATATTGACTCAAAGGGCCACTTAATATGGTGGTTATTGTGGTCTCCTCAAATAAACACCCCATGGCTAGGTCCTTACCTGGAGGGATATCTGGCTAGTCCTGTGTTGAGACTCCTAAACGAGGCTCCAGACTTTATTTGCAAATCCTCTGGAACAGACTACCATGTCATCTATCTATACCCTCCATGCATTTAATAGCTCTTTATCTGTACTTGTACAGATCCCAGCTGGCGACAAGTTTATGCAGCATTATGTAATCCCTATTATTATATTAATGGCTGGACTCCCCTATTTACTCATGGATTGTAAACTCTTGCGAGCAGGGCCCTCACTCCTTGTGGTATCTGTCTGCCTGCTCTTCCACTAACCCACCTAGCTCCCCCACCGGACTGGGTCTCCCTGGCAACGTATTCACCACGTCCTGCCTGCACTAAGGTGTGTGGATGGGTAAATTGAGGGTCCCTTATGTGACATCCCAATCCCCTAGTCACAGGAGTACCACACTCTTTTTTATGAGTGCAATACCCCTTCGTGGCATCCCGAACAGTGGGGCGCTACATATATGAACAAAAATTATTATTATTACCTCCATCCCAGAGTTTCTGTTCTATCTGAGTATTTCTCCAGCGTCAGATTACTAGGTAAAGATGAACTATGTATGAAGGTAACAGCCAAGTATAATAAGACTGGGGGTGAGGGGGAAGGTATTGATATTATGAACAGGCATTAAGTATCAATACCATCTAAAAGAAACACTATCCTTGTTGCCCGTAGCAACCAATCACATTTCAGTGCTCTATAGAATGTTGAGGAATGGAACCTGTGCTGTGAGTTGTTGCTATGGGCAACAGGGATATGTTCGATAATTGACAGTCTGATAAATGAGAGCCCAAAAAAATAAACATTTCCTGCTTGGTTTTATAAATATGCTTAGAAATTATATTGTATGCTTTGTAGATTAATTTAGTAATAAATCTTGTATCATCTCATCAGCAGATTAAAGTGGTAAAATGCCTCCAGATACTAAAGTAATGCCAATGAAGGACCTAGCGTGAGTCCTTCCCTCCACTTATGTATTGATGTCTGAAGAAACTTCAGAGCATAACAATGATCTATTGTGGGCACTTTCCATTTGGATGGGGCCTTTGAGTCAATTCAAGTGACAACATTTTGGCAGATTTACCTATGTTTAGTCATCTCCAGACCCAGAAAACCGGTTTGGAAATAGTTCCACCAGTTTGATTTTCTGACATGACACCTCATTACACAAGAACATAAAACTCTTGACCATCAATCTCCCGTGAAGATTCGGTCAGCTGTCTAATCGTATAAAACTACTGGTTTCCAAAAGATTTATGAAGATTTTATAAAGTTTCTAATTTTCATATACAGATCTCTGTATAAGAAATGATGTCTCCTGAGGCCTAATGTGAAATTTCTGACTCTATAGGTATTTTTAGTCATCCAGTCTGGACCATCTAATGTTTTATGCACGCCACAAGCTGGTTGGTCTTGCCTAGAATCTAATGATGAAGCATTATAATATCCAAAATGTCATACTCTGTATTATACATGTGATATTATTTCATTAGAATTTCAGTTTTGACAAGACTGAAATATTCTTATGTATATTATTATTCTTAGTGAGTCACAGCTTTGACAAAAGTCACAAGGAATCTGGAGGATAGAATATTTATGGGTTAAAAATGAAGAATTTTGCAGATAATATACTTTAATTGTAATAACGTAATGTAAAACTTAAAGGGTTATTCTTATGTTGCTAAGTTAGGCTGTAAAAGGAGGAAGCTCAGTTAGGCTAGGGTCACACCTGGAGGGTGACCCACATTTACTTGATCCGGTAAATGCATAGCAAAGGCTGCTGTAACGGCTAGCATTAACGTCGGGTGCTGACAGGCAATGCCGCTCCATAGTAACCCGATGTTTCCTTGGATTCGGCCACACACAGAGCCCCAGGAAGTGCACTTTAGCTGAGCGCACAGGAAAATGTTTCAGGCAACATTTTCCTGTGCACTCTGCTAAAGCGCAGTTCCTGGGGCTTCCTGTGTGGCTGCATCCAAGGTAAACATCGGGTTACTATGGAGTGGCATTGCCTGTCAGCACCCGACGTTAAAGCTAGCCGTTACAGCAGCCTTTGCTATGCATTTACCAGATCCAGAAAATGTGGGTCACCCCCTGGTGTGACCCTAACCTTAGGCTGACCTTGCATGATTGTAAGAGTCACAACAACCTTAAAGGCTTACATTGGCTGCTGCAGACTCCCATGTGGTAGGCATGGACAAGGAGCAGAACCAGGATCACAAATCTGTGCTGCCGATGAATCAACAGGGTCCAGATAGGTTTCAAAGTTTTATTTTTCTAACACGTTTTGTATCGGTCCACTACTCAGGTAGTGTAGGTAGGATGAAATAGCGAACTGCTACAAAACATGTTGGCTAAATAAAATTTTGAAACCTATCTTGACCCTGTTGATTCATGAGTAGCACAGATTTGTGATCTTGGTTCTCCTCCTTATCCATGACTATTTTTCTAAGTTGTCACCTGACCAAAAAAATTGTTGTTAAATTTATATTTGCTAGGGATCCAACAGCTGAGAGTCCTTTAATCCTAAAACCTGGATTTCTGAAAGGTCCCAAAATGCAGCTGTGGCCACCTTGTGCGCTACTGCTTCATTAATTTTCTAATGCGTAGAAACCTCTACCTCTAACACTGACAAAGAGGCTTATCTATGATACTTCCCCCCCCCCCACACAAAAAAAAGACAAAAAAGATTAATGTTTCTGTTTTGGGATATCATACGCTTTTAATCTTTTCCTTGAAGCACATTTGGGTAGTTTCACACTGGCGTATGCAAACGCAGTGCACACGAATGCAGCCAAACGCTTGCGCACATGCGTTCCTATGTTTAACATGGGAACGCATGTGCCTGCATTTGGCTGCGTTCGGTTGCATTTGCGTTCGGATGCGCATAATTTGTGCGCCCTTTGAGTGCTCTCCCGAACGCAGCTTGTTGCATTTTTTGTGCGTTCGTGGGTGCTTGTTTTATCTGCAAGCATCCGCACGCGCACAAAAGAAGTGTAAACTTTGAAAATGTTGCCACATGGATCATTAAAGAATCCACAGTTTCACCTATTGGGAGTTGCTGCCTGTTTTTCTCGTTATAATTGAAGGAGGATTAGTGGACACTTTATAATAACAGGTTTTTTGCCACCTATTGTTACTTGGTAGTGCTGCCCATGTTTTTTTATTTAGATAGATAGATAGATAGATAGATAGATAGATAGATAGATAGATAGATAGATAGATAGATAGATAGATAGATAGATAGTCAATGCTGGAAGAACAACAAAGTGAAGATCTGGTCAATGTCAAAAGAACTGGAGAAAGAAGATATAATAAATGCCAAAAGAACGACAGAATGAAAATCTAGTCAATGCTGGAAAAACTGGAGAAAGAAGATCTAGTCAATGCTGTAAGAACCACAGATTTAAGATCTAGTGAATCCCAGAATGTCCACAGAATGAAGATTTAGGCAATATCGGCAGAAATACAGAGTGAAGGTCTAGTCAATGCTAGAAGAACCACAGAGTGAGGATGTTATCATTGCCGGAAGAACTGCAGAGTGAGAATCTAGTCAATGCTATAAGAATCGCAGAGAGAAGATCTAGTCAATGCCAGAAGAATCACAGAATGAAGATCTAGTCAATGCTAGAAAAACTGGAGAAAGAAGATCTAGTCAATGCTGTAAGAACCACAGATTTAAGATCTAGTGAATCCCAGAAGGTCCACAGAATAAGATTTAGGCAATATCGGCAGAAATACAGAGTGAACATATAGTCAATGCTAGAAGAACCCAGAGTGAGGATCTAGTCACTGCCGGAAAAACTGCAGAGTGAGAATCTAGTCACAGCCAGAAGAACCACAGAGTGAGGATCTTAGCAATGCCGGAAGAACCGCAGAGTAGAACTGGTCACTGCCAAAACACAGAGTGAGGATCTGGTCACTCCGAAGACTGCAAGTGGAATCTGTCACGCCAAGAACCACAGAGTGAGGATCTTAGCAATGCCGGAAGAACCGCAGAGTGAGAATCTGGTCACTGCCAGAAGAACCACAGAGTGAGGATCTTAGCAATGCCGGAAGAACCGCAGAGTGAGAATCTGGTCACTGCAAGAAGTACTGCAGAGTGAGAATCTAGTCAATGCTGTAAGAATCGTAGAGAGAAGATCTAGTCAATGCCAGAAGGACCACAGAATGAAGATCTAGTCAATGCCAGAAGGACCACAGAATGAAGATCTAGTCAATGCCAGAATAACTGCATAGTGAGGATCAAGACAATGCCAGAAGAACCGTAGAGTGAGGATTTAGTCAATGCTAGAAGAACAGTAGAGTGAAGACTGGAGGGAACAGGTGTAGGATTGGTCGTAGCAGTGAAAAAAAATATAGAGATGGATTGAAAACGTCTAAGGAAATTCAATTACTCCAAATTATCTAAAATCTCTCTTTATCTTATTTATTATTTAAATTAATTAATTGTTTATCCTCCTGACTTTATCGGTGTACTTATTACTTTTGGATTGATTGTCTTACTTTTCTAACAGTATTTTGAGTATTTTTTAACCCCTTCCTAAGTCTACATAGAGTCCACTAAAAAGGCAGGCAGCTGGACATCAATCTCTGACTTTGTGCAAATCGAATCTCAAAAATGTAAAATCCTTTCAAACCTCAACTTTCCAGGAATTTTGAAATGAATTTGACAAGTAACAAAACAAGTCACTCGTCTCTAATAGATATAGTGGTGTAAATACATTATGATCATCACATAGTATATAGAGTATATACACGCCACCGCACCGCTGACATATCCCGAAGAAACAAACCTAATAAACGTTAATGAAAAAATACAACGATTTCATTCCCTGCAGTTCTATTCATAACACGAAATGAAGATACTGAGCCCTGTGAACTTTTCCGAGCCGCTCAGTCTATTTATATAGTCATGCCTCACAACTAATGTTTGAGAAGCCTGGAAATACTTTCCTTAAAGTGTCTGAGAATATTGAAAATTATATCATTATGTCAGCTTACTCAAGATTAATCCGATCGAGCGGTGACCCCTCATCTCTTCTGCTCTGCATCCCCCGAGAAGTTTCATTTCGGCACAGCGTTTCCTTTCTTCCTCCATGTGCAATATATTTTTTCTAGCGGGAAGGGAGTCCGCAAACTGCGGAGATAGGTCACTGATGGGAATAATGGGTTACTTTTGCTCATGCAGAAATAAAGGAATATTTTCTTGTCTTGTCTTACCGAGGATTCTTGTCATATGTGTCCTATTCTGCATCTTTCAAACACCATCAAATGGAGAATCTGTCTGTGAAGTGAAGTGCTATCTGTGGAATATATATTGAGTATTATGTATTTCATTACAGGCGACATGACCACAACACAACAAAAAGAAGAATATTTTTAGTGATACTAGATATTCTGCAATACAATGATATAGAATAGCATATGTTAGTTTTCTAGGCCCGTTAATTATTGCACTTGCACCTTGTTTTGTTTAAATTTTAGTGTTTTTTGCATGTTTTTCATTTATCATTGAATAGTAGAGTTTGAAGGGACCTTCATCATGTGAAAGGACATCCTAAATCATCGTGTGAAGGGACCTCCTGAGTCATCATGTGAAGGGACCTCCTGAGTCATAATGTGAAGGAACCTCCTGGGTTATAATGTGAAGGGACCTCCTGAGTCATAATGTGAAGGAACCTCCTGGGTTATCGTGTGAAGGGACCTCCTTGGTCATCATGGGAAGGGACCTCCTGAGTCATAATGTGAAGTAACCTCCTGGGACATTGTGTGAAGGGACCTCCTGGGTCATCATGGGTAGGGACCTCCTGGGTCATCATGGGTAGGAACCTCCTGAGTCATAATGTGAAGGAACCTCCTGGGTCGTGTGAAGAGACCTGCTGGGTCATCATGTGAAGGGACCTCTTGAGTTATAACGTGGTAGGGACCTCCTGGGTCATTGTGTGAAGCGATCTCCTGAGTCATCATGTGAAGGAATCTCCTGGATTATCTGCTCCAACCCCCTGCTCAAAGTAGGATTCAATAAATCATCCAAGACAGATGTCTGTCCAGCCTCTGTGGGAAGACTTCCAGTGAAGAAGAACTCACCACCTCTCGTGGCTGCCTGTTTTAACTCATTGATCACCCTCACTGTCAAAATGTTTTTTCTAATATCTTATCTGTGTCTCCTCCCATTCCGTTTCATCCCATTGCTTCCATTCTTTCCTTGTTCCTTGTGCAAATGAGAATAAAATTGATCCTTTTACAATGAGACAACCCTAGAATAAAACTGATCCCTCTACAGTGTGACAGCCCTAGATTAAAGCTGATCCCTCTACAGTGTGACAGCCCTTTACATATTTGTAGACAGATATTACGTCTCCCCTCAGCCTTCTTTTTCTAAGATAAACATTCCCAAATCCTGTAATCGTTCCTCATGGCACATGGTTTGCAGAACCCTTTTCTTTTAAAGAGGACCTGTCACCCCCCTGCTGCATGGCAATCTAAATGCAGCACTGAATGCAGCATGTCTGCTGCATTCACGGAAGGGGTACCCCATGTGTCTGTGTGCTGTGTACCCCGAGATATAGCCTTTGTAAAACCTACTGTTAGAAGCCATCAAGGCAGTCACTGTGGCTGGAGAGAGCTTGATTGACTGTGGCAATTCCATCCCCCACTGCTTCTGTGTCCCATCTCCTGCTGTGATGTTTATGCTTTCCTCCTCTCCTCCTTTGTCACTGACAGTATGCAAATCATTTGTTCTGACGTCAGCTCCAAATTCCTGCCATGACAAAGCATAAACAGCACAGTAGGAGGCGGCACACAGAGGCAGTGGGGGATGGAATGGCCACAGTCAATCAAGCTCCCTCCAGCGACAGAGACTGTCTCCATGGCTTCTAACTGTAAGTTTTTCAAAGGCTATATCTCGGGGTACACAGCACACAGACACATGGGGAACTCCTTCCCTGAATGCAGCAGACATGCTGCATTCAGTGCTGCATTTAGATTGCCATGCAGCAGTATACTGGACACAGAATTCCAGGTGAGGTCTGACCAAAGAGAAGTAGAGTGGAATAATTACATCATGTGATCTAGACAGTATGCTTCTGTTAATACATCCCAGAATTAAGTTTGCCTTTTTTGCTGCTGCATCACACTGTTGGCTCCTGTGCAGTCTGTGGTGATCTACTAATATACCCAAGTTTTTTTCACACGTGAAATATTTGTATCTAAGTCTTCTTTCAAAACTTTATTTTACAGTGCCTACAAGTAGTATTCAACCCCCTGCAGATTTAGCTGGTTTGATAAGATGCAAATAAGTTAGAGCCTTCAAACTGCAAACGAGAGTAGGATTTATTAACAGAAGCATAAATCTTACAAACCAAAAAGTTATGTTGCTCAGTTGAATTTTTATAAATTTTAAACATAAAAGTGTGGGTCAATTATTATTCAACCCCTCAAACCACCAGCATTCTGTTTGGTCCCCCTAAAGTATTAAGAAGTAGTTCAGGCACAAAGAACAATGAGCTTCACATGTGTGGATTAATTATCTCTTTTGCCAGCCTTTTCTGACTATTTAAGACCCTCCCCAAACTTGTGAACAGCACTCATACATGGTCAACATGGGAAAGACAAAGGAGCATTCCAAGGCCATCAGAGACAAGATCGTGGAGGGTCACAAGGCTGGCAAGGGGTACAAAACCCTTTCCAAGGAGTTGGGCCTACCTGTCTCCACTGTTGGGAGCATCATCCGGAAGTGGAAGGCTTATGGAACTACTGTTAGCCTTCCACGGCCTGGACAGCCTTTGAAAGTTTCCTCCCGTGCCGAGGCCAGGCTTGTCTGAAGAGTCAAGGCTAACCCAAGGACAACAAGGAAGGAGCTCCGGGAAGATCTCATGGCAGTGGGGACATTGGTTTCAGTCAATACCATAAGTAACGTACTCCACCGCAATGGTCTCCGTTCCAGACGAGCCCGTAAGGTTCCTTTACTTTCAAAGCGTCATGTCAAGGCTCGTCTACAGTTTGCTCATGATCACTTGGAGGACTCTGAGACAGACTGGTTCAAGGTTCTATGGTCTGATGAGACCAAGATCGAGATCTTTGGTGCCAACCACACACGTGACGTTTGGAGACTGGATGGCACTGCATACGACCCCAAGAATACCATCCCTACAGTCAAGCATGGTGGTGGCAGCATCATGCTGTGGGGCTGTTTCTCAGCCAAGGGGCCTGGCCATCTGGTCCGAATCCATGGGAAGATGGATAACACGGCCTACCTGGAGATTTTGGCCAAGAACCTCCGCTCCTCCATCAAGGATCTTAAGATGGGTCGTAATTTCATCTTCCAACAAGACAACGACCCAAAGCACACAGTCAAGAAAACCAAGGCCTGGTTCAAGAGGGAAAAAATCAAGGTGTTGGAGTGGCCTAGTCAGTCTCCTGACCTTAACCAGTTGAAAACTTGTGGAAGGAGCTCAAGATTAAAGACCACATAAGGCACCCAAAGAACCTACATAACTTGGAGAAGATCTGCATGGAGGAGTGGGCCAAGATAACTCCAGAGACATGTGCTGGCCTGATCAGGTCTTATAAAAGACGATTATTAGCTGTAATTGCAAACAAGGGTTATTCCACAAAATATTAAACCTAGGGGTTGAATAATAATTGACCCACACTTTTATGCTTAAAATTTATAAAAATTCAACTGAGCAACATAACTTTTTGGTTTGTAAGATTTATGCTTCTGTTAATAAATCCTACTCTTGTTTGCAGTTTGAAGGCTCTAACTTATTTGCATCTTATCAAACCACCTAAATCTGCAGGGGGTTGAATACTACTTGTAGGCACTGTATATGTGTTTTCATGTTTTTTATGCTTGTTATTTTGGAATTGGAGTTTCCAGATATTTTCAACTGATTCATTAACTGCAACTTTTTTACAATCACAAAATTGTGCACAATGTTACTCCAGTCAACGCTGCTTTATTTTTATGCATATTTAATTTTTTTGCACAAATTTTGCAACATTTTTATAGGAACATGGGGTTTTTGAACTAACATATTTAAAAAAGAAGGGTAAAGACAAAACTGAAGAGCATTTTTGATTTTGTGCAACATTAAAGAACCAAGTCCACTAGAATTTAGAAAAATGTGCTCACTGGTTACCACTGTATGTTGGATCAGTGATTAGCACAGTGCAGCATTGACTGTCTTCATCAGGTGGTGACAGAAGAAGACAGTCAATGCTGGCGAAATTGTGGATCTGTAAAGGGAACCATTGACCAATAAAGGTTTGCCAACTATTAATGTTCTGCCATCAATCCCCCTCCTAAGCGCTTCTACTAGACCGGTGCATTTCTTTTCATTTATCCCCCTTCCCTCAGCGAGGGAGCAAGCAATGGCAGAAGCAGCTCTGGGATTCCATCTGCCTGGCTGAAGGACCCGACAAGAGGGTATAAGCCGAAGGACATGCGGTGATGTGTTTCTTGCCAGCCCCATTTATGGAGATGCACCTGTAGATAGATACTTAGATAGATAGATAGATAGATAGATAGATAGATAGATAGATAGATTAACAGTTCATTTCGTCATAATCAAGCCATCATTAAAGGTACAGCAGGACTCACCTGTAATCTCACCTTTTCCTGATTTAACCATTTAATTCTCTTCAGTAACCCTCCCTATTACACCTTATAAACATGTCGTTCCACCTAGTGCAGGGACTGGAGCAGCACACTGTGTCTCCGGGATTCTCTCGCTGTTGATCATTTCATGTTTCTCCTCTTCAGGCCCTTTAATATGATATTTCATGATGACTGCAGAGATTATTTATTTCCATTTGCTCTTTTTGACCCGACCTCCGCAGATAGAAATATATCACAGTTACTGATGACTAATTTTTTAATGAAAGTAAATTTGATCTGTGTTGGGGAGATTGCCCTTATTATAGACTATAATGATATAATGCTTTAGAATATCTGATATTTATTTCCATATTATGTAAATGATCATTCAGATTAATGGCGGTGCCACTACTTGTATTCACCTTGAAGATGTTCAAATGCAAAAATTCTGCTAGATACCGACTACAAATTAGATCAGGGACTCCAGAAATCATTTCAATAAATATGGCAGAGGCTTTTTTCTTTCTAAGAATTTATTGGAACAAATAAATGATTTCAATGTAAATCTCTTGTATGATGTCAGGAATGTTATCAGCTGCAATGTTGAGGCTCGTACTCCGGACTCTACAAGGAACATGGGGTCAGTCACTGCTTTGTTTCTTCGGGCAATTATGGATATGTAACCTTAGGGAAAAATAATGTCTGAAATGTAATGTATTTTGTCTATATGCGACTATTCATTGGATCACACAATACGGACCTAATTCAACATTTGCAATTTTGTTAAGTCTTTAACTGGTTTTAGCACCAATATATTTTTCTATTTATTGTATATATCTATTATTATTATTATTTTTTTTTTTTTTTTTTTTTTTTAGAGCAACATGGTGCTGTGTGAGGAGGGTTTACATAGAGAATATGATGTAATGTGTGTATAGTGTGAAATGATCCAGTAATCCAGCCTCAGTAATCCAATCAGTAAACAGTAATACAACTCATTGTTTTTAGGGCCCGTGCACACGTTGCTGTTTTGTCACATTTTTTTCTGCCCAGTTTTGTCACAAAATCTGGGACGGTTTCCTGACGTCAGTAAAGTGAATGCGAATCCTGAAATTCTCCTGCACTTGTTGAGGATTTTCTCCTCGTACATTTGGTTCTCTTTCTCACCTGTAGAGTGTAAGCTCTTGTGGTCAGTGGGGTCCTCTCTCGCCTGTAGACTGTAAGCTTTAATGATTAGAGGGGTCCTCTCTCTTTCTCTCCTGTAGTGAGTAGGCTCTTACGGTCAGTGTAGGTACTCTCCCTCCTGTAGAGTGTAAGCTCTTAATGTAAGTGGGGTGTTCTCTCTCTGAATAGTGAAAAATCTTATGGTCAGCAGGGTCCAGTGTCTCTTGTGTAGTATGTAAGCTCTTAAGGCCAGTGGGGTCTTCTCTCTCCTGTAGAGTGTAATCTCTTATGGTCAGTGAGGTCCTCTTTCTCCTGTAGAATGTAAGCTCTTATAGTCAATGGGGTCCTCTCTCCCCTGTAGAATGTAAGTTCTTATGGTCAGTGGGGTCTTCTTTCTCTTGTAGAGTGTAATCTCTTATGGTCAGTGGGGTCCTCTCTCTGTCTTTCCTGTAAAATGTAAACCCTTAAGGTTAGTGGGGTCCTTTCTCTCTTCCATGTAGAGTGTAATATCTTATGGTCAGTGGGGTTCTCTCTCTCTCGTGTAGTATGTAAGCTCTTATGGTCAGTGGGCTCCTGTCTCTCGCTCTCCTGTAGAGTGTAAATTCTTATAGTAAGTGTGGTTCTCTCTGTCTCTCCTGTAGAGTGTAAGCTGTTATGATCAGTGGGGCCCCCTCTCATGCCTGTAGCGAGTAAGCTCTTAAAGTCAGCGGGGTCCTCTCTCCTGTAGAGTGAAAGCTCTTATGGTCAGCGGGGTCCTCTGCTTTAGAGTGTAATCTCTTACGGATATTTGAGTCCTATTTCTCGCTCTCTTTCCTGTAGAGTATAAGCTCTTATGGTTAGTTGGGCCCTCTCTCTCCTGTAAAGTGTAAGCTCTTATGGTCAGCGGGGATGTCTCTCTCTTGTAGATTGTAAGCTCTTATGGTCAGTGGGATCTTCTCTCTCCTGTAGATTGTAAGCTCCTATAGTCAGCGGGGTACTCTCTTTTCTGTAGATTATAACACTTATGGTAAGTAGGGTCCTGTCTCCTGTAGAGTGTAAGATCTTATGGCCAGTGTGGAGACACGGGGGTCAGTGGGTGCTCTTGTCTACTAGCCATGCTGCCATTAGAAAGACAGCATGGACCAGGGCTCATCCCAACTGAAGGCCTGAAATGCTTAACCGTGGGCAGAACACTACTCAGGGTGAGGGAACCATACAATGGTAAGTCTTTATTGAATCCCCATCAGTCAAAAGCATACAACACATATTCAGCAAAACACACTGAGTCTCACCCTTTTGCTGGATCACTAGGGATTCAAATTTTCATGACTTCAGGGTTTCCACGGCCAACTACACCAAACCAGCAGCACTTCGCTTTAGTTGGGCACCCACCGAGATAGGAATAGTGGCAAGCTTAGAAAGTTGACTGAGCACAGCAAAGTCTGTAGCCAGGTGACTGAATTGTCCCATTGTTCTTCCTAAAGTAATCTCTGATATTACAGCTTAATCCTAGAATCCTAGGCTGAACTCCTGCAGAATATAATCCAGTTTTGGAGCTCCTCAAGTCAGATCCAAAGCTCCTAGACTGAGGCCATGCAAAGTGTGAAGAGATGATGTTATCCTGGCAGCCAGAACCAAAATTAGTAGGCTGAGTTTATGGTCTTCCAATTGGGAGTGGAGCCCCGAGATTGAAGCCATGTAGCATTTAAACTCCTGGTGACTGACACAAGTCCTTTTTATAGCTCGAGCACTCATCTCAAGGTATTGTGGCATTCCAGGATTGCTAAAATAATGCTGTGCTTTTATTGATTGGTATTTCAATCTGCATAATTCTCCTGCATAGGTATCCTTTGAGTGATGTAGACAGAGGGGGTTAAGTAATTTACATTCAATAAGGAATCTACAAAATAATACAATGGGGCTCCAAGTAGTCTGGCAAGAAACACAAGCAAAAGACCAATATGTCTGGCCAAATTAAGAACATTTAACCCACAACACACACTGTAACAGGATGTGTCATCATAGCTAGAATGGTTATCTTTATCTTATCCCCCATGTGTATTTTCAGGACAAATACAAGCATTCCAATTTTTATCAATCTCAAATCAAATTTTTGGGGAAATTGTGGCGAAGTAAGAGAGCTTCATTTTCAAAGGATTCATTCATCAAATGACCATGAGTTAGTTTGTGTCTGAAATACAAGTTAGCTGTCTATGCTGCAACAGTATAACGTTCATTTATTGTTCAATCATTTTTATTGGGGAAAAGTGTTGCAGCAGGTACAGTTTATGCAAGTCATTGAATACACAATGTCAGTATACAAAGTTAAATAGGTTACAGTTGGGGTACATCTATGCTGTTGAGGGCATTTTACCTGCCAACGTGGGGCGTGGGTGAGCAAGAATAACTTTAACTCTTTCAGGGGTGTGAGGTTTGGGGTCGGGGGGGGGCAGTGCCGGGTGAGTGCCGTGCAGGGGTAGGGGGAGTGGGAATGTGGGGTGTCTGACTTGATGAGAGGGGGCGGTGGTGGTTGGGGGTTAGGCTCGTGGTGCGGTGGGGAGCGGGTGAGGGTTGTGGGGGGGAGGGCCTGGGGTTGCAGTGTCCGGCGTGGACCTCTCGGGGGTGCGGTTGGGATTGGTGTTGTTCGAGGGTGGGGGTTTCGTTAGGTGGGGGAGAGTTGGCGGGGGTTGGTGTGAGCCAATCGGGTCCTTTGTGTCTCCTCACTGTTTAGAAATATGGATACAAGTTGCACACTCCTTTAGATGTTTTTGATGCAAGGTTTATTATGAACAGTTAATGACCACAGATGTCAACGCGTTTCGGCTTTAACCAAAGCCTTGATCACGACAATTGGCTATGAAACAAAACAAATAAAAGTGTATAAATATTTCCAAACATATGGTGTCACCTGTGCTGTAGAAAGCACAGGAAAAAGGCAATTTACATATTTACATAGGTCAACGATACTGTTGAGGACAGCAAGAATGTATTTACTGTCCCAGAGGATGTTATTAGTACATAGAAGGTAATAGGGGAGCTGAGCAGTTAGTTTAGGGAGTGCCAAAGAGTTGGTCAGTAGCGATTGGAGGAAGGTATAGATAGGTTAGAGAGGAATTAAATATAAATAGGTGTATATAGATATACTTAATTAGACATATTTAGTTAGAGAGATAGGGTCGTAGTATGAAAAAGTTTCTGAGTTACCAGGTGCAGGTCATGTAACGTTCTAGGATAAGATTGGAAAGAGGCGTCTTTCCTTGGTGGCGAACGCTCGATTAAGGTGGTTTGCTATATTTCAATAATTCCCAAATGGGGATAGGCGTTTTTCAGCACGGTCCTATGGAAAGCAATATCATAGCTGTCATTATTCTGGCAAGAAGATCAACCAGAGCTAAATAAAGTACCATGTAGCGTTAGTCCCTCCAAGCTGACAAATCATTAGTATTATGTGATTATAGAGTTTGATTATATCTCCTTAGTTTCAATGTAGCCTAAAAATATATATGTGTCAAATAGGTTGTATAATATATGTGCAGAGCTAATCGTTGTCAAAACAAAAGTTCCCCCTAAGCTACATTGTACTTTATTTAGCTCTGGTTGATCTTCTTGCCAGAATAATGACAGCTATGATATTGCTTTCCATAGAACCGTGCTGAAAAACGCCTATCCCCATTTGGGAATTATTGAAATATAGCACACCACCTTAATCGAGCGTTCGCCACCAAGGAAAGACGCCTCTTTCCAATCTTATCCTAGAACGTTCCATGACCTGCACCTGGTAAATCGGAAACTTTTTCATACTACGACCCTATCTCTCTAACTAAATATGTCTAATTAAGTATATCTATATACACCTATTTATATTTAATTCCTCTCTAACCTATCTATACCTTCCTCCAATCGCTACTGACCAACTCTTTGGCACTCCCTAAACTAACTGCTCAGCTCCCCTATTACCTTCTATGTACTAATAACATCCTCTGGGACAGTAATACATTCTTGCTGTCCTCAACAGTATCGTTGACCTATGTAAATATGTAAATTGCCTTTTTCCTGTGCTCTCTACAGCACAGGTGACACCATATGTTTGTAAATATTTATACACTTTTATTTGTTTTGTTTCATAGCCAATTGTTGTGATCAAGGCTTTGGTTAAAGCCGAAACGCGTTGACATCTGTGGTCATTAACTGTTCATAATAAACCTTGCATCAAAAACATCTAAAGGAGTGTGCAACTTTGTATCCATATTTGTATTTACTGGGATTGAAGAAATCCTGTTAGTTGGCACCTCCACTCACCACCTACGCGGCGTGCACACCATTATACCCTATTGTCCTCCCTGTTTAGTGCGGGCTGGCTTAGTGCTGCTGTGAAAATAGTTTGCTGAAGTTAGGGGAGTCTCGGAACAGGATCCATTCCATCCATATGGTGTTGTAACTGTCCATCGAGCCTGTGCTTTCGGCCGCTAGCTCCTCCATCCGGCTGATGTCTAACATCTCCATGCACCAGTCAACCATGGGGGGTTTTTCTGGAGATTTCCAGTAACGTGGGATGACGGATCGGGCGGCCGACATGCAGAAGCGTAGGATGTCTCTTTTTGTGTTTTTCACCGGTCCGGGGTAGACTGACAGTAGGGATATCTCGGGGTTGCCGATCACTCGTCTGCCCGTGATGAGGGAATAGTTTCGGAACACCCCTTCCCAGAAACCCTGGATTGCTGTGCAGTTCCACCAAATGTGGAGCATGGTTCCCTCCTCTGTTCCACATCGCCAACATGTGTTTGGGACCGTGGGGAAGATGATGTGGAGACGGTCTTGGCAGCGGTACCATCTGTATAAGATTTTGTAGTTTTTTTCCTGGGCTAGACATGAGTTTGCCATTTTACGCGTGAATAGGAAGCTTTTCTTCCATTCGGGCCAAGAGATCTCTCTTCCTAGTTCCCTTTCCCAGGCCAATTGAAAGGAGTGTTTGTTCATTCCCCTCTTCCCTGAGAGGATGCGGTGAATCTCCGAGACCGCATGGGTTGGGGGGTGGTCGCGTGTGAACAGTTCTTCCATTGGGGTGGTGAGCTGTCTGTTCTTGCCTGTCTGTGCCGACGATGTCAGGTAGGATTGTAGTTGGAGGAATTCGAGCCGCTGCAGGGGCTTGGTTGTCGATTGTTGTTGTAGCGATTCCAGAGGGGGCAGGCCTCCTAGGTGTAGGATCTGGCCTATGCGGACGTCCTCCGCTTTTCTCCAATGTAGGAACGTGTGTCTGTTCATCCCTGGTTGGAAGGTGGGGTTTGAGAAGAGGGGAGTGAAAGGGCTTGACGTCCCCCTCTCCATTGTCCCGTTAGTGCAAGCCTGCCATATTCGCAGGGTGTCTTTGGTAAGGCTGTAGGAGACTTCTGTCCGTTGTGGTCCTGTGTGTTGGAGCCTTGGGAGGTACCGTAGGGGTACCGCTGCGCCTTCCTGTTCCAGGGCCACCCACCGTTTGGAGTGTGACCTGAATTCCCAGTCAATAAGACGGACTAGGGATGTCGCCACAAAGTATCTATGGGGGTCTGGTAGTCCCAGCCCTCCTACTTCAGTGGGGTCTGAAAGAATGTTCCTGTGCACCCTTGGCCTCTCTCCCTTCCAGACGAATTTCCCTATCAGGGAGCGTAGCTTGGAGAAGAAGTCTCTGCATGGGTGTATGGGGATGGTCTGGAAGATGTACAGGAAGCGGGGAAGGATATCCATCCGAATTACATTGATCCTTCCCAGCCAGGAGATCTCCAGTACCCTGTATGCGGCCAATTGTGCTTCCAATTGCGAGAGGAGGGGTTGGTAGTTGCGTAGGTATAGTTTCGACAGGTCGGCGGGGATGTGTACCCCTAGGTATTTGATGGTTTCTTCTTTCCACTTAAATGGAAAGCCTGTTTTTAGGGAGGCTAAGTCTTCTGCAGTTAGGGATATGTTCAGCGCCTCCGATTTGGAGAAATTTATTTTGAAGTTACTCAGGGACCCAAAGGTTTCGAGTTCTCGTAGGAGGGCTGGCATTGAAATTTGGGGTTGGGAGATGTAGAGGAGGAGGTCATTCGCGTATAGGGTTACCTTATGGTGGTATGAGTCCGACTGTAGCCCGTGTATGTCGTTGTTTCTTCTAATGGAATTGGCTAAGTGTTCTGTGACTACCACGAAAAGGAGGGGGGATAGGGGGCATCCCTGTCGCGTCCCATTGCTGATCAAAAACGGCGTGGACAAGAGGCCGTTGACTCAGACCTTCGCTGATGGGGCCGAGTAAAGGGTAAACAACTTGTGAAGGAATTTGGGGCCTAATCCAATTTGGGTTAGTGCCTCCTTCATGAAGCCCCAGTGGACTCTGTCAAAGGTCTTCTCTGCATCGATTGATAGTAGGCTGAGGGGAACTTTTTGACTTTGCGCCTTATCTATGAGGAGTAGTGTCTTGATTGTGTTGTCCTGGCTTCGCGTCCTTTGACAAAGCCCACTTGGTCCACGTTGATAATAGAGGGGAGAAGGGGGGCTAGCCCGTCCGCCAGGATCTTTGAGTATATCTTTATGTCGATGTTCAGTAAGGAGATGGGCCTGTAGTTCATCATCAGTGTGGGGTCTCTCCCTGTTTGGGTAGGATGCTGATATGGGCCTCCAGGGAATGTGGGGCAAAGTGTGTTTCGGCCGTGATTGAGCTGAAGGTGGCCTGCATCTGGGGTAAGAGTTGCGTCTGTAGGGTCTTGTAGAATATCGGGGTGAACCCGTCTGGCCCCGGGCATTTTGACAGGGGTGAGGAGTTGATGGCTGTCTGGATCTCTTGTTCTGAGATTTCCGTTTCAAGCGCCTTGACGCCTGCTGCTTCGAGGTGTGGGATTGCCGTGGAGGTGATGTAGTCCCGGGTCTTTCGGGAGAGGTCTTCATGTGGTGTTTCCGGGTGTCGACCTTTGAGGTTGTACAGGTTTTTGTAGTAGGAGTGGAACTCCTCTACAATCTCCTCTGGGTTGTACGTGTATGTACCTCCCTGCCGCTTAATTTTGGGGATGAAGGTGCAGTTCGACCTGGGGTGTAGGAGGCGCGCTAGCGGTCTGCCGCATTTGTTTGCGGTCCTGTAGAAGTAGCCCTTTGACCTTTCCGTCTGACGTTGAAATTTCTGGTCTAACTTTGTTTTGGGCTCTTGTCGTTTCAGAACTAGTTCCGCTAGGACCTCTCGGTCTAGTGACCTCTTGTGCGTCGTCTCCAGACTATGTATTCGGGCCAGGAGGGTTGTCATCTCTTCCGCTTGCATCTTTTTGAGTTTAGTCCCGTGTTTTATTAGGGTCCCCCTCAGGTAGCATTTTAGGGCTTCCCATTTAACGGGCTGGGGGGTCGGGTCTGAGGCGTGGATTTGGGTGAAAGCTTCTATGTCATTTTTTAGGTCTGTCAGGCATACGTTGTCTTTCAGGAGGTTGCTATTGAGTCTCCAGGTCCATGGTTTCCGGGCTGAGTCAGGTAGTGTTAAGGTTAGGGTTGTCGGGGCGTGGTCTGACAGGTACAGGTCCCTGATGGTGGCTGTCGGTTCCCAGGTGAGTGCGTGGTGGCTCACTAGGAACATGTCTATCCGGCTGTAGGAGTTATGAACGTGGGAGTAGTAGGTGTAGTCTCTACTTTGGGGGTTTAGAATGCGCCACACGTCCACTAGCTGGAGAGTGTGGAGAAGCCTTTTGAAGGCTTTCAGTCGTCCGGCTGGGATCGTCCCTCTGCCGGAGGTGGAGTCGCAGGTGGGGTCCATTGTGAAGTTGAAGTCCCCTCCAATAATCGTAGTCCCTCTGCGAAGTCAGCGAGACGGGTTAGTAGGGCTCTCCCGACCCTCGTCTGGTCTCTGTTGGGTACCAGTTGACTACCGTCAGGATATTGTTGGTCACCCTCAGCTTTAGGAATATGTATCTCCCTCTTGGGTCGATCTGGGAATCAAGTACCGAGTGTGGTAGATTTTTGTGTATCGCGATTGATACTCCCCGGGACCTGGATTCAGGGTTGGTGCTATGTAGCCATGTCGGGTATAGTCTGTTGTTTATGGTGGGAATGGACCCTGTTTTAAAGTGTGTCTCCTGGAGTAGGATGATCTGGGTCTTCCTTTTGTTCATGTCGTTAAGGATTTGTGAGCGTTTTTGGGGGGTGTTGAGGCCTCGTACATTGAGGGATCCGATTTTTAAGGAGGCCATGGTGTGGGGGGTCCCTCCGTTTTTTTGGGGTTTAATTAGGTTCGAGGGGCGGGCCGTGGCTCTGTGCAACGTCGCCCCGTGGGCCTGGGTGTGTGTGTGGGGGGTGATGGCTGGTGCGGGATCTGGGTGAGGGGGGGGTTGGTCCGGGTGCGGGAGTAAGTGTGGGGACTGTGCGGTTTTGCTGGGGGGGGGGGACTGTTCGCACGTGGGGTCAGCGATGGGAGTGGGGTCGGTGTGGGGTCTGCCATGCCTACCGGCAGTGTACGGGTCTCCTTTTGGGGTTTTTGGCCTTTCCAACATTAGGGGCTCCCCACGCCGGGGGTTTCGCATTGTGGTGGTAACACAGCATCTAGTTGGCAAAAGTGATTGTTGAGGTAATGTGACGTAAAACAAGGTGCGACTACGATAAGTGAATGTTTGGGCAAATAGAGGGGCAAGTGTAAGGGCATCTAAAAAGGCGAGCATAAGGGCGGGTAAGAAGGCGTGTAAAAAGGGGGGGCAGCAAAGGCATATAAAAATACAAATACCGAGTACAAAGAAGGCAAACAGTGGGCAAATAATAGGCATACAATAACGGCAAATCAAAGGTATGTAAAATCGCAAATAATAAAACAAAACATGGCATATTAAAGCAAATAATCAAGCAAATGGGTGAGAAAATAAAAAGGCATGAAGTAAGGTAAATGAGAGGGTGATTGAAATGTCGGTTAAGCAGGTGGTAGCAGGAGTGAGGAAGGGGATGAATAGGGAGGTAGAAACGGGGGTGCGTGGGAGTGTAATTAGGGTGTTATTAGAGAAGCAGATTGAGAGGCTAGTGGGGGGCCAGAAGAGGGGCTGGTAAACAGGTGGGTGGGGGGGGCTATAAGGAGAGCAGGTAATAGGTTCATGAAGTGGGGTGGGTAAACAGGTGGGTGGGAAGGCTAGAAGGAGGGTGTGTGGGTAGGGAGGTCGGTTGAGCAGGTGGTAGCAGAAGTGAGAAAGGGGGTGAGTAGGGAGGTAGAAACGGGGGTGCGCGGGGGTGTAAGTAGGGGGTTATTAGAGAAGCAGATTGAGAGGCTATTGGGGGGCCAGAAGAGGGGCTGGTAAACAGGTGGGTGGGGGGGGCTATAAGGAGGGCAGGTAATAGGGTTATGAAGTGGGGTGGGTAAGCAAGTGGGTGGGAAGGCTAGAGGGAGGGTGTGTGGGTTGGGAGGTAGCAAGAGGGGTAGGGGGAGAGCGTAAGAGGAGCAGATGGGGGGGATACGATAGGCATGTCAAAGGGCAAAATTACAGGCTAGTTACTAGGAGGGACCAGGACCTGGGAGGGTGTTTGCTCACCCGAGCCATGGTGCGGGCCAACACGACAACGCCGTATCCGAGGTGTGGCGATTCAGGTGGCCGCATGGCCCGGCGGTGTGTGGGGGGGTGCCCTGTAGTGGCGGCCTCTGTCCATACGGTAGATTGTGGCCGTTGGTGGGGAAGTGTGGAGGGCAGATCTTCCCATTGGGGTTGGGACCCTTCCTTCGGTGCCCCCTGCTCCTAAGGGTCCCCCCCCTTGTTGCCCGGTACTGTGGCTGTCGTTCTCTGGGTGTTTGGGTCTCACACCCACCCCCTCGTATGTCGAGCCACTCTGTGATATGGATCCCTGCTGCCGGGATCCCAAGGTCTTTTAGGAACGCGGGGATGTCCCTCGGATGTGAGATCACGAAAGACTGGCCATCTGTGCGGACCTGGAGGCGCAAGGGGAAGCCCCATGAGTTACATAAATAGTAAGAAACTAAAAAATGATGGTGCTGGCCCCTTTAAAAATAGTCTGGGTGAAATGGTGGATGAGGATGAGGAAAAAGCCAATATGCTAAATGACTTTTTTTCAACAGTATTTACACAAGAAAATCCCATGACAGACAATATGATCAGTGATAACAAAAAGTCTCAATTAAATGTCACCTGCTTAACCCAAGAGGAAGTACGGCATCGTCTAAAAATCACTAAAATTGACAAATCCCCGGGCCCGGATGGGATACACCCCAGAGTGCTGCAGGAATTCAGTACTGTCATAGATAGACCATTATTTTTAATATTTAAAGATTCCATAATAACAGGGTCTGTACCACAGGACTGGTGTATAGCAAATGTGGTGCCAATATTCAAAAAGGGGACAAAAACTGAACTTGGAAATTATAGGCCAGTAAGCTTAACCTCTACTGTGGGTAAAATCCTCGAGGGTTTTCTAAGAGATGCTATACTGGAGTATCTGAAGAAAAATAACCTCATGACCCATTATCAACATGGTTTTACGAGGGACCGTTCCTGTCAAACTAATCTGATAAGCTTCTATGAAGAAGTAAGTTCTGGACTGGACCAAGTAAATGCAGTGGATGTGGTGTATATGGACTTTTCAAAAGCTTTTGATACGGTGCCACACAAAAGGTTGATACATAAAATGAGGGCAATGGGGATAGGGGAAAATATGTGTAAGTGGGTTAAGAACTGGCTTAGTGATAGGAAACAAAGGGTGGTTATTAATGGAACACACTCAGAATGGGTCACACTTAACAGTGGGGTACCACAGGGGTCAGTGTTGGGCCCGCTTCTATTTAATATATTTATTAATGACCTTGTAGGGGGCATGCAGAGTAGAATCTCAATATTTGCAGATGACACTAAACTCTGCAGGGTAATCAATACAGAGGAGGACAATTTTATATTACAGGAGGATTTATGTAAACTAGAAGCTTGGGCTGCTAAATGGCAAATGCGCTTTAATGGGGATAAATGTAAAGTTATGCACTTGGGCAGAGGAAACAAAAGGTATAATTATGTGCTTAATTGTAAAACACTGGGCAAAACTGTCACTGAAAAAGACCTGGGTGTATGGGTAGATGACAAACTCACATTTAGTGGCCAGTGTCAGGCAGCTGCTGCAAAGGCAAATAAAATAATGGGATGCATTAAAAGAGGCATAGATGCTCATGAGGAGAACATAATTTTACCTCTATACAAGTCACTAGTGCGACCACACTTAGAATACTGTGTACAATTCTGGTCTCCGGTGTATAAGAAAGACATAGCTGAACTAGAGCGGGTCCAGAGAAGAGCGACAAAAGTCATTAGAGGACTAAGGGGTCTGCAATACCAAGACAGGTTTTTAAACTTGGGGTTATTTAGCTTGGAAAAACGAAGGCTTAGGGGGGATCTTATAATAATGTATAAATATATGAGGGGACAGTACAGAGACCTTTCTAATGATCTCTTTACTCTTAGGCCTGAGACGGGGACAAGATGGCATCCTCTACGTCTGGTGGAAAGAAGGTTTAATCATAATCACAGACGTGGATTCTTTACTGTAAGAGCAGTGAGACTATGGAACTCTCTGCCACATGATGTTGTAATGAGTGAGTCACTACTAACATTTAAGAAGGGCCTGGATGCCTTTCTTGAAAACTATAATATTATCAGTTATACATACTAGATTCTTTGATAGGGCGTTGATCCAGGGAATTAGTCTGATTGCCGTATCTGGAGTCAGGAAGGAATTTTTTCGCCCAATGTGGAGCTTAGTGTTGCCACATGGTTTTTTTTTGCCTTCCTCTGGATCAACATGTTAGGCTATGGGTTGAACTAGATGGACTTAAAGTCTTCCTTCAACCTTAAAAACTATGTTACTATGTTACTATGTAGTACGGGACTTCCCTTCTGCGGAGCTCCTCTAGCAGGGGTCTGAGGGCCCTACTTTTCTGGAGTGTGCGGCGGGGCATGTCCTGCATGATTTGGATCGGTTGGCCTTGGAATAGTACATGGTCCTGACCTCGGGTCTTGGTTAGTATGTCCTCCTTGGCTTTGTAGCTATGGACTCTGCAGATTATGTCCCTGGGTCTGGCTCCTTCTGGTGGTGGGGGGGCCAAGGATCTGTGGACCCTGTCAAATTCCAGGGGTGTGTTGTCAGGCTTGTGGCGGGCAGAGTTCAGGAACCCCCGAAGTGTAGTATCTAGGTCCCCGGCGGGGATGGATTCTGGTAGGCCTCGGACCCTGAGGTTATTCCGCCTGTCGGGGTTCTCTTTACTCCTCCATTGAGTCCATCAAATGTTCGATTGTTGATGTTTGGAGGGAGACCTGACGTTCTAGGGCGGTCAAGCGGTAAGTTAGCCCAGCTATGATGGATTCAGAGGAGTTGACTCTCCTTGCCAGCTGCTGGCATTCCTCCTTGAGGGTTGCCTCCTCTGCCCTGAATGAGGATTCTATCCTAATGAGGAAATCCTCCATCTCCTCCTTGGTCGGGATGTAGTGGATGCGGGCTCTTAGGTCCTCCCAGGCCCCTCTGTCTCCTGCTAGGGCAGTTGGGTGGGTCTGCGGGGTCGGGATAGGGCCTGTGTAGCCAGGGGCAATGCTCGTGGGGGGGCCAAAATAGGGCCAGACAGTGAGCGGTGCAGCCTGGATATTTGTGGGCCATGAATGTCTCTGGGGCCCATGCTGCCAATGTGTTGTGGGGTAGGGCCCTCTAGGGGTGCAGGGTTGTGGGCTGCCTGGCCCTTCCACTTCAGCTGTGGGCTCTAGGCTTCTGTGGCTTGCAGGGCTTATGGGGCCATTCATCCCCTCCCTCCCGTTACCTTCTCCGTCGGTTGTGGTCCCTGTGGGATGCGGGGGTCCGTGTTGCCTTGTTTGGACTCCCCTCTGTGGCTGTGTGCTAGCTGCCTGCGGAGCCCAGGGCCTGCGATGCCGGCCGGCGACCTCTGGAGGGGGCTGTGTCTCAGCAGCGTGTGCTGAGAGTCGCGGTGGGGCCAGGGCTTCCTTCCGTGGGTTGCAAGGCTCCCTTGCTGCCTCCGAGGTCTTTGGTCGTGCCTCCGGGGGCTGGTGCGGCTGGAAGGCGTCCTCCGGCGAGTGCCGGCCTCTTTCAGGGTGTCGGGGGTGCTGTGGTGATGTCGGGCTCCGATCTGCTGCAGCCTTCAGCACGTGTGGCCTCTGTCCCTCCTGCAGCCCGGCCAGGTGGAGCGGGTCGGAGGTGCCGGGCGGGTGCTGTGTGGTCGCCGCATGCCGGGGGAGATCCCCTTCCTGCTCCCCAGGGCTCCGGGCGTCTGGCTTGTGGGATCCTGCAGGTTCGGGCCCCACGTGTTCCGCCTGCATGCCGACGTTGCGGTCCTCCTCACTCCTGCCTGTGCTCCTCAGGTAGTGTTTGATTCCAGCTGCTGCCGGCACCGGGGAGCCCGTGCTGGTGCTGGCCCTTTGCCTCTACGTTTCCCTGGCATGTGGTGCCCGTACAGTCACTTTTACAGGGGAATTTAATGCTATTCCCGGCGTGGGGAGCTCGTGGCTCACCTGCTACTACCCTCCATGGCCGGAACCGGAAGCCCATAACGTTCATTTATAATATGTCAGATGCCAATAAGTATTAATACTTTTATGTAAATCTTAAATAAATTGAATGTGATTCTAACCCTGAAGTTTGCAGTTCGGTTTACTTCTTATTTACTCTGCTTTTCCTGGTATACGGGATATCCTGACATTCCCATCTACTCAGAGATAACTTTTACTGCAGGGAGAGCGATCAATCACTAACAAGATGGATGGTGTCTGTGGGGTTTAACCAACACCACGTCTCTCTCTAAATTAGGTTGAGAAAAAGTGTTGGCGTTAACGTCAGCTTGTCAAGTGTTCGGTGCTGACCCTGAAACCAACGATTGAGAAAAACACTCAAAACTGTTATTGTAAAAACACAAACAAGAGGTTAAATGTATCAAGAGGTGAGCGGTTACAGTAACGATCTGTCATCCTCAATCATAACAAGTAGCTCGGGTCAATCGAAACGTTTACCGTGTTGACTTCTTAACATCCCTTAATCTTTGCCTTTTATAAATATAACATAATTTTCAGCTTACCAGTCACTAATTTATTTTACTGCCACAATTTTCCTTTCTGAATTATACCTTTTTTGTTCTATGGAACCCACAATAATGAACTTATGTTTAACTCGCAAGCAATTGGATAAAACTAGAAGTATAATTTAATTTCCCTATAGCGCCACCACAGGGGTAATAAAGCATTACAGTTCTAATATAAGTCAAACAACTTTTCAGAACTCATATTCGGTCTTCCACAGTAGTACATGTTGTTTGCATCTGGCAATTTCGATATATATCCTATATATTTTATCTATTAACTCTCCAGATTTGGAAAACCAATGTTCCTGGGTGCAATTTGTTTAGTCCACTTCTGAGCCTCTTCACCTGCTCCCGGTGTCTGTAATCATCTTTGTGAGTGTCTTGCATGCTTATCGTATGAGTCACCCGACCTGGGCCCTGATACTCTGAATGGGAGCGTGGAGCTGATTGTGTTTCTGTGGAGCTCCACACCCCCGTTCAGAGAGGTAGAGGCCAGGCTGGGTGACTCATGCGAGATGCATGTGAAATACTCACGTGCATCTCTCATGGTGTGTTTCCACCATTAGCCACATCATTGTCAATGTGAGGTCAGCGATGCAGACAATTACAGATACCATAATCAGCACTGGACCCGGGGAGGATGACTGAAGCCAGTTTGTTTTGTTAACTTGCTTTTTTATGAGAATTTTATGAATCCAGAAGACATTTTTAAGATAGTATACCATTCTGCTCAGAGTTTTGGATTCTAACTTTTTTTTTTTTTACCAAATCATTTTTATTGTTTTTTGAACAGAATCAAATAACAAACAGTTGAAATTACAACAAGGTGACGAACAGTGAAAGCAAGCAGTTTTACATACCACGTTCAATGCCGCATAACGGTTATCACTGAGGGCAAATGAGGGAGAAGAGTAGGTAGGAGTTAAATTGGGAAGGGAGTAAGGGAGAGGGAGGGGGGAGGGAAAGGAAGGAAGACCGGAAAGGGAGGGGAGGGGGGGGGGGGGTGTAACAAAGGAACAATTGCAGCATAATCAAAAACCAAACTTTTAGAGAAAATAGCATTCCACTATTTTCACATATTGAAACTTTAGTGCCAGAGCCCAAAACAATAAGAGCAATCAATGATAACAATGACCACCCAAACCTTGTGAGGATTAACACATCAAGCTACGAAATATAAGAACTTGTCATCCACGGGTCCCAAATCAGAATCGATTTTTTCTTTGCGGATCGGGACTGTGCCAGAGCCAGCTCATATTTACAATGTAAATGAACCCTTTTCACTACGTCCACAGCTGATGGCAGGGAGGTCCCCTTCCATTTGAATGCAATTGAAGAGCGGGCAGCTATCAATATATGGGAAATGGTTCCTCTAACAATCCTGGGTATTGCCTCGAGGCCTATATGCAGGACAGCTATGGAGGGAGTGAGTTGCAGCTGGATCCCGGTGGCTCCCAAGATCAGTTGTTCCATCCCTCTCCAAAAAGTTGACAAAACTGGGCAGGAGAACCAAATATGTACCTGGGTGCCGACCTGACCGCAGCCTTGCCAACAAAGGGGGGAGTACTGCGGGCCAAATCTGGCAACCAGTGCTGGGCAGCCATACCATCTCATGTGTGATTTTTTCAGCTGTTCCAAGTGGGTCATACATGAGGATACCCTCTTGATCTCAGATATACTATCCCTCCACTCCTCTGACTCCAGATCCACCCCCAAGTCTCGCTCCCAACTCTGCATGTAGGGAAGTTTTACCCCTTGGTCTGAATCTATCAAAACTTTGTATAAAATAGAGACTCCCTTTGAGCTAGAACCTGGGGCCAGGAAGTATCCGTTAATCCTTCTATCCATGTGTCCAGCAAAGGAGGAAGAAGTATGGGGGACACCATCCAAAAAATGTCTCAATTGGAAATACAGGTAGAAAAATCTTCTTATCCCCGGATGTTTTCGGGATAGTAGATCAAAGGGAGTCACACCCGAGGATCCCTCTAGATCTGATATTGTTTGAATGCCAGCAGAACGCCAGGGTTGGAGGTTTAGGTAAGGAATATGAGTTTCCATAGCAAGCACGGAGAGTGAGCCCCTAGAAATTCTAAGAAGTGTAGGGGCGAGAGACCTCCATAGGCGCAGGGCAGCTCGCATTGTAGGTAATAGAGGCGAGACCGTACCCGTCCGGAGTACCTCAGACTCCAGTGTCAAGCGGGTGGAGCCTCGCCTAGAGTAGAATTTCTCAATCTGTAACCACCTGTGGTCCTTATCCATATGCCACCAATCCCTGAGCCCCGTTAAGACCAAGGCCCTATAATAGGTCAAAAACTCTGGAACTCCCATTCCCCCCGACTCCAGGGGGACGTACAGGACCTTTTTTGCTACACGTGGCGTCTTATTTGCCCAGATGTATTTATTAGCTAAAAGTTGCAAGCGGAGAATAAGTTTTTTGGGTATATGAAGGGGAAGGGATCTGAAATAATAGAGGATCTTGGGGAGGCTAACATTTTAAATGCATTAATTCGGGCGGACCACGAGGTCACTATCTGATGTATGTCTTCCAGAAGGGCTTTAATTTTTGTATATAGGTTGTGGAAATTTGTTTTAATTGTCTGCGCCGAGGGGGTCAAAGTTATTCCCAAATAAGGGATACCGTCAGACGACCATTGAAAAGGGAACGCCTCCTCCAGGTGCCTCCGGCAGGAAACAATGATTTCCACCGAAGAAAGAGCTGGGCTTTGTAGTCCGCGCTGACCTCAAGAAACTTCCAGTCCAGTAAAGGGTTAATCAGGTTCTGGTTTATTTGCCTACGCGTTTCGTGGCTTTAAATCTGCCACTTCATCAGGGCCTCCGGCAGGAAACAGGGACCCTACCGGAAGTTCTAGAGACTTGAAGGATTCAATCTATAGAAGGAGACTACGCTAAATTTCCTCAACTCGGACATGATGGCAGAGAATGAAGGCCCTATATTCACACATGAAATAATAACATCATCAGCGTAAAGGCTGATTTTATGAGCCTCCCTTCCCACTACCATGCCCGCAACGTCAGAGTTGGTTCTGATCCACTCAGCAAGAGGCTCCATACACAGGGAAAAAATTATAGGGGAGAGGGGACACCCCTGGCGGGTACCGTTAGTTATCTGAAAGGGTTCCGACAGGAAACCCGCAGTTAAAACCCTTGCCGAGGGAGAGGAGTACATGGCAGAAATAGCCGAATAGATAGGGCCTACCAAACCGAACTTTTTAAGAACTGCCTGGAGGTATCCCCAGTGCACCCTGTCAAAGGCCTTTTCAGCATCAAGTGACAGGAATGCATGGGGAGGCCAGTCAACTCAGCCACCCGCACCAGGATCAACATTCTACGAACCCCGTCTTTCGCTTCTCGTCCGCCACGAACCCAACCTGGTCCGGGGAGACCATGGAGGGGACTATCAAGTTCAAGCGTGAGGCCAGCAATTTAGTGAACAACTTGACATCGCAATTTAGGAGAGCGATGGGTTTAAAATTGCCCGGGGCGGTAGGAGACTTCCCCGATTTGGGTAAGGTTGTAATAGTAGCCTCCAAGCCAGGAGAGGACACCGATCCCCGTCTCTCCAGACGGAGAACAAGCGTAACAAATAGGGGGCCAGTAACGATTGAAAAGTGTGGTAATAGGCATTGGAGAATCCATCTGGACCCGGGGCGCTCTTCTTCTTAGTTTGTTTAATGGTCGCCTGTATCTCATCTACCGTGAAGGGAGCGTTTAGAAAGGTTAATTGATCCTCAGAAACAGCGGGTAGGATGATGGAATCAAGATAGTTTGCAATACCCTGAGTTGTGGGCTGGGGAGTCAAGGGGTCATTTTTAAGATTGTATAGACCTGCATAATATTTAGCAAACTCTGCAGCAATCTCTACGGGGTTTCTGACAGGTCGGCCTCCAGGGCTTAGAATCTGATCTATCCTGGATTAACCTCTCTTTTTTTGACTCTACGGGCGAGAAGGGCCCCAGCCCTGTTCCCCATAGAGTACCAATTCGTTTTCAATTTGCTCAAATTATGAGCATACGAGGCCAACATAGAATCCCGGAGTTTAAATCTTATAGCATAAATTTCCGAAGTAACAGAGGGGGATACAGCCGACTTATTAAGGGACTCCAGGACCTGCAATCTAGATAGCAGCATATTCCTGTCCCCTTCCCTCTTACGTTTCAAAGCCGCTGCTTGTTGTATAAATAATCCCCTCAGGACCGCCTTATGGGCTGCCCACAACGTCTCGTCAGTGATCTCTCCAGTGTCATTCAATTGAAAATACATAGACAACTCTGAGGAGATCCTGGACACCACGTCCTCGTTCAGCAAAAGGCCCTAAAAGCCGGGGGAGCCTGGTGTGACAGAGCTATAGTGAGGAATATAGGGGCATGATCGGACCAGGTTACCAACCCTATCTCAGAACTGAGGCATCCGGACAAGACAGCGTCATCCACCACAAAATAGTCCAATCCACTATATGTGAGATGCCGAGAGGAGAAAAAGGTATAACCCCGCTCCGCTACGTGGGAATATCTCCAATGATCATGATATTGAAACTCACGGGCGAGCAACCTCAACTCCCCCCGATCTCCCCCACTTCGATGGAAACAATCCAGGTCCCGCTTCATGGGGAGGTTAAAATCTCCGCAAACAATCCTACCACCTCGCGCCACCGATTTGACAGTCTGTAGTGCACGTTTCACAAATTTGCATTGACCCGTGTTAGGAGCATAGAGTGATGATATGGTGTTCAAGACTCCATTTAAAGTGCAGACCAGCACCAACAATCTGCCACCCGGGTCTACATGTAATCCCTCCAATTTAAAGGCCACGGTATGCTTAATCATGATACACACTCCTGCAGTCTTAACTAAATTATTGGCAAAGAATATATGAGGGAATTGGGGATTATGAAACCTAAAATTGTCTGATTCCAATAAATGGGTTTCCTGAAGGCAAATAATTTCCGCCCGAGATCTCCTCACCTCCCTCCACACCATTGATCGCTTACTCCCCTTAAAATTGAGTGACATTAATTTTAAACTCATTTTATAGAATTAGAGAGCAAAGCTATGTCGGGCCCGGGAATCCCGTCGATCCTCCAACATTGATCACAATAGGAAAGATATAAGCTGGAAACCATGGCTGACTCCCAAGTAAGGGACACATTAACATGGAATGTTAAGACAGGAATGAATTGCTGCAAAAAAAACAAGTAAAAGAAGACAACAACCATAAACCAGAAAAGGTGAAGGGAAAAAAAACAAAAAAGAATAAAAATAAAACAATCAACAGGCCGGGGACTGACTCCATAGTCCTGGGTCAAAAGCCCAGTTCCTCGGGCAACGAGCAGAACCAAACAAATCTGCTATCTAGGGGCACAGTACAAATGTACCGTTCAGGAAACAGCCTCAAAGGCGGCTGTCTGATGCTCCGTCCACAGGACCGTCCCGTTCTCCACTTCAAGTCGTGGACCACTCCGTGGTCACCTTCTTTTTTCCTGTAGATTTAGCATTTGACAGAGCAAAGGGAATCTTCCACGAAGACAACCTGTCCTCTGCCTGCTTTGGTGAGGAACAAGTAACCATCTGGTCATCATGATCAATTATTAACTTCACCAGGTTGAAACCCCATTTGTAGCGAGTATTAGCCTCCCTAAGGGCCGCACACACATGTACATACGCCCGACGCTTCGCCAAACTGGCTGGTGACAGGTCTGGAAACACCTGCAGTCCCTGAAATTCCTCAAGCAGCATAGGGGGTTTACTCATCTGTTGTACGAAGGCATCTTTTCTGGGGAACCTGAGCATTCTGGCCAATACATCTCTGGATACAGAAGGACCTAGGTGTTTGGGTTTCGGGGTTCTATGAATCCTCTCTATCGCCAGGTCTCCCGGAGGAAAGTCAGGCAACACCGAGGCCAGAAATCTCTGCATGAAAGGGGCAAGTTCTTTATCAGCAATCTCTACTGGAATGCCACGGACTCTTATGTTTTGCCTTTGGACCTGTTCTCCAGATCATACAGTTTGTCTTGTACTGAGGAGAGCTCATTCCGTAGTGCAGCATTTTCATCTACTAAGGCGTTGATGGTAACAGCATATTCCCCAAGCTTGCCTTCTACATGGGCTGTTCTATCCCCAGGGAGTTCAGGTCTCTCCTTATCTCCCTCAGCATCTCGTGCATATCCTGCTTCAGGGTGACTCTCATTGTAGCTAGAAAGTCTTTCATATCCCCTCTTGTGAGCGGGGCAGAGCTGTTGCTGTGCGGGGGAGTAGAATCTCTCTCACCTCTATTGGAGCCGTGGGAAGAGCGGGAAGATCTGGCTGGGGAGACGGGCGCCATCTTTCCAGCAGCATGTACAGTCTGCCCTCCGGGGAAGAGGTCCGGCAAGCGAGGAGGGGAAGCCCGCCTGTTTGACCTGCCACGTGTCATCATGAGCCCGGGGCGATGGGGAAGGCAGTGATAAGGTTTGTGGATGTCTGGGAAGCCGGTATGTGCCGATAAGTGTCCTATTGAGCAGGAGAGCTCAGTCTATGCAGCCACCACGTTCAGCGTGCAGGCCACACCCCCCCGATTCTAACTTTTATAGATCTCTGAATGCCTCAGGACTTAGACACTCCTTGAGCAAAACTCCAAACATGCAGTTTTAATATGTGAAAAATGTATCAAAATTACCATATATACTCGTGTATAAGCCGACTTTTTCAGCCCAAAAATTGGGCTGAAAAGTCCCCCCTCGGCTTATACACGAGTATATACTTTTGTGGGAGGTGGGGGCTGTGTCCGGGAGCAGGAGGAGGCAGGAGGAGGTGGGGGGAAGGCTGCAATATGAGCGGCTCGTGACGTGGAGCCGCTCATAACTTATTCATGATATGCACTGCATCCCCCGCCCATCCGCGGGGGGAGCAGTGCATATCCCATTACAGCCCCCAGCACGGGGTATACAGCCCCCCCCCATTCCCTCACAGTATGGCGCCCCCCCCCCCCCCCTCCATGCTGCCGCTGCTGTAACATAAACACAGTGTTATTATCTCACCGGGCCGGTCTGAGTGAATCCTCCCTCCTCCCTGCGTGTCATGTGACCGGGGCTCACGCCGATGACGTCACCGGCCGGTCACATGACACGCAGCCTCGCAGGGAGGGGGGAGGATTCACTGAGACCGGCCCGGTGAGATAATAACACTGTGTTTATGTTACAGCAGCGGCAGCATGGAGGGGGGGGGCGCCATACCCTGAGCCTGGGGGCCTGTGCCCCCCCTGCACCTGGGGGCCTGTGCCCCCCCTGAGCCTGGGGGCCTGTGCCCCCCTGAGCCTGGGGACCTGTGCCCCCCCTGAGCCTGGGGACCTGTGCCCCCCCCTGAGCCTGGGGACCTGTGCCCCCCCTGAGCCTGGGGGCCTGTGCCCCCTGAGCCTGTGCCCCCTGAGCCTGGGGGCCTGTGCCCCCCCCCTGAGCCTGGGGACCTGTGCCCCCCCCCTGAGCCTGGGGACCTGTGCCCCCCCTGAGCCTGTGCCCCCTGTGCCCCCTGAGCCTGGGGACCTGTGCCCCCCCTGAGCCTGGGGACCTGTGCCCCCCCTGAGCCTGGGGACCTGTGCCCCCCCCTGAGCCTGGGGACCTGTGGCCCCCCCATGAGCCTGGGGACCTGTGGCCCCCCCATGAGCCTGGGGACCTGTGCCCCCCCCATGAGCCTGGGGACCTGTGCCCCCCCCATGAGCCTGGGGACCTGTGCCCCCCCTGAGCCTGGGGGCCTGTGCCCCCCCTGAGCCTGGGGGCCTGTGCCCCCCGAGCCTGGGGGCCTGTGCCCCCTGAGCCTGTGCCCCCTGAGCCTGGGGGCCTGTGCACCCTGTGCCCCCTGAGCCTGGGGGCCTGTGCACCCTGTGCCCCCTGAGAGCCTGGGGGCCTGTGCACCCTGTGCCTCCTGAGGCTGGGGGCCTGTGCACCCTGTGCCCCCTGAGCCTGGGGGCCTGTGCCCCCTGGGGGCCTGTGCACCCTGTGCCCCCTGAGCCTGGGGGCCTGTGCACCCTGTGCCCCCTGAGCCTGGGGACCTGTGCCCCCCCCCTGAGCCTGGGGACCTGTGCCCCCCCCATGAGCCTGGGGACCTGTGCCCCCCCTGAGCCTGGGGGCCTGTGCCCCCCCTGAGCCTGGGGGCCTGTGCCCCCCCGAGCCTGGGGGCCTGTGCCCCCTGAGCCTGTGCCCCCTGAGCCTGGGGGCCTGTGCACCCTGTGCCCCCTGAGCCTGGGGGCCTGTGCATCCTGTGCCCCCTGAGAGCCTGGGGGCCTGTGCACCCTGTGCCCCCTGAGGCTGGGGGCCTGTGCACCCTGTGCCCCCTGAGCCTGGGGGCCTGTGCCCCCTGGGGGCCTGTGCACCCTGTGCCCCCTGAGCCTGGGGGCCTGTGCACCCTGTGCCCCCTGAGCCTGGGGGCCTGTGCACCCTGTGCCCCTGAGGCTGGGGGCCTGTGCACCCTGTGCCCCCTGAGCCTGGGGGCCTGTGCACCCTGTGCCCCCTGAGAGCCTGGGGACCTGTGCACCCTGTGCCCCCTGAGCCTGGGGGCCTGTGCACCCTGTGCCTGGGGGCCTGTGCACCCTGTGCCTGGGGGCCTGTATACCCTGTGCTGGAGTCCACCCTCGGCTTATACGCGAGTCAATAAATTTTCCCAGTTTTTGGGGGCAAAAGTAGGGGGGTCGGCTTATACACGGGTCGGCTTATACACGAGTATATACGGTAAGTTTTTTTTATGAAAAATCAGTGAAATGTAGGTATAGTAATGTCATGTTTAGTAAGTCTACTTTCTGTTATGTTGTTCCATGCATTCAGTGGTCCCTTTGGGGCTTATGTGGCACCCCACCGTTCTAGTCGCCACAAGGGGGTACTGCACCCATTCCAAGGGTGTGGTATCTCAGTTCTCAAGGAAACGGGATGGTGAATCCAGACTCCTACCAAAACACCCAACACACCCTTAGGACCCTGGGGACTATGGGCAGACCCGGGGAGAGAACCCAGTTGAGGGGAGAGGAGAAAGAAAGTTGGAGGTGTTGTGCGGTGGATAGAAAAAACCCAGGGACACAGTTGGAGTGAGAGCGGCCTGTGCGCCCGAATCCAAGACTGACCAAAGGAGGGATTAGTCGAGCAGCGGAGACTGGCCCTGAATGTGGCGCGGAAGCTGTACACTCGAATCACTGAACCAGAGGCCACGAGGTCTAGAGTAGCTGTGGTCGCAACCTGACGCACCCGCTGAGAAGGCAGCTGAACTAGGGTCAGGGGACAAGTACCAGTCACCCGACAGGACCTGTGGCTGTTAGATCGGGGCTCTGCATGCGGAGGTGCTGACATGACAGGCAAATAAGTAGCGCTGGGAGAGAGACCAGATAAAGGCAAGGCACATGAAGGGTGTCTTGAACAAACTATCCCGATTCCTTGGGGATTGACTGAACTGGAACTTGGCAGAGAGAAGCACCTGGCGACCAGTTGCAGCTTCAGTGAGTAAACTAAGTACAGAATACCAACGCTGTGTGAGACTGTTTATTTTTCGGCCTGCGGAGTCGCCGACTGCAACAGCAGGCAAGATATAGAGGCCCAGCTTGAACGTGGCCTTGCACATCCATTGCAATCGAATCCTTCTGCCCCAGGGTACTGCTCCACCAACGGGGAGCGACGACATCAGGCTGCAATACCAACAATCCCGGAGATCTGACCCGCAACGTCGGTCCCTCTTGATCGAGAACCGTAGGTGGCATCATGAACTTTTAATTCGACAAACTTAACCCCTCATTCAAAAACTCCGGACCCAAAAATTAACTCCCCTGGAGTCACGGAAGCTGGGTCTAGACCCCTGTGATTCCCCTGCAATACCGGAGCCCGGTTCTGAGTGCCCACAGCTCCGAGGTGGGTGAGTCACTTACATCCAAACACCTGCCAAAATGCAATTTGGATGTAAGCATTGATGGGGCCATTTACTTTAATTGTGCTGACGGAGTCAATGTGTGCTCTGTTGTGCACCATTTTTTGGGAGTGTACGCTTACTGTAGGTGAACACTTGAACACATTCTACTGTATTTGCTGGACCCACCAACAGGTCATGTTTTCAGGATTTCATTAGCATTGCACAGGGGTTAAAATCATTACCAGTAGGAATGGGCGAACCGTTCAGATTTGACCGATTTCGTGACTGCTGTTGCTCTGTTAAAGTAAGGCAACATTTAATGTGACGCCCCACTGGTCAGGACGCCACGTAGGGGTACTGAACCCATATCAGAGTGTCTAGTATTCCTGCGACTAGGGAATTGGGGTGCTGCATAATAGACCCTCACACAGCACATCCACACACACCTTAGGTAGGGGACCGTGTGTGGACCCGCTGTAGGGAGGACCCAGTTCCATGGGAGGAGTGACAGGGTAGAAAAGTGTGTTGGTGGGAGGAGAGTTAGTTAGTCTAAGAGAGAGGAAGAGCTCCGTTGGGGAGTGAGGAATGCAGGACGGCAGAGAAGCTGTCAGGACAGAAGGGGATCCTAAGGGCACCAGGTGGTGCGGTGCTCCTGAATCCAGAGCTGGTAGGTCTACTGACTGGAGGGATCTGTTCCGGAACAGAGGACCGGCTCTGAGCACGGTGCAGCTGTCTATCACCGAGCCATCGAACTGAGGCCCGAGCTTCTAGAGGAAGTTGTGGCCAAATGCCTGATGCATCCATAAAAAGGCAACATATAGGGTTTGGGGGACACGGAGAACAGTCCGCCACAGATAGATCCATGGGAGCTGGCTTGAGGCTCTGCGCACGAGAGCACTGAAGGAGACAGGGGAGAACGCAGGAAGGGACCGGACAGGAACAGCAGGCAAAACACAGAGGGTCCCAAGTAGAGCATCCTGATTCCCAGTGACTACCCAGGCCAGGTAGACCCGCAAAAACTGTGCTATTTGTCAACCTGTCTTAAACAACTGCCAGTAAACCTGTACAGAGTGAAAAGACTGTGTGGCGTACTTTATTATCTCCACCTGATGAGCCGCCGGCTGCAGCAGAGGGAGGACAAGTGATAATGCCTGGTGTAAACTGCGCCCTTGTGTAAAAAACATAATTTTCACTACCGCCTCAGGGAGAATTGAATAAAATGTGTATCCATGTGTCTGTGTCTCCGTCATGTGACTACATGGATAGCACGCGTAGCAGAGACATGGACATGTGAAGAGGTCTAAGAATGAGATTTCATAACCAGCCTATTAGGCTCCTCAATCTAAAATATTAATAATAGTTATTATGGTAACAGTGATGATTATAATACTGACAATTATAGCAATAATCGGAATAAAGTAATTATTTCCACACAAAGAAAAAGTTAAGTTAACATTATTCACTTTGTAGATTTGCAATTGCAATTGACTTTAGAAAATTCACTTTAAAGACTTCCCTAATAACTGCAATATAAGATGAAACAAAAAAGAAAGAAATGAACAATTGAAGAACTAATAAAACATTTTGACTCTCCCATACGCGCGTTCCCTCTATAATGGAAATGAATTACATTGTAGATGATGTGCTCTTTACAGCAAAGTATTCTAAAACCTTATTCATTGCGCACAATTCTCCGTGATAATACGACAAAGGTACAATTCCAGTAGACAAATTACATTCAAGAGTATTGCATGGTATAAAGATAAAAACATGAAGACAGCAATAATTATTACAATTCATTCCTTTGCTGCTAATAGGTCTATTACCTCTATACAAACCATTAGTAGCCGACTTTGTTACAAGAATTACAGCGTGTTTGATGCAAAGTCTTAAAATTCACCATTCCCTTCTGGTGACTTTACAGAATAAGTTTTTATCTGTGTACATGAGAAATAACACTTATTTGTTCATCTATCTCTATGTCACGATTTCTCCACGGAACATGACTAGGACGTTATAGAGATTATTCTGTGAGTAGTACCTGGGTGTGCTCAGCTCTCAATATGCTGATTTTCAGCACAGTTCTTCATTCTGGTTCTGGGAGGTTCTGGGTTGCTCAGGTGTTCCATCTTTCCAGTTATAGTTTAGCTACTTTACTGAGCAGCCTCTCCCAGAAATCCTGCCGGTCGTACATGTGAGTGTTGCTGTTGGCCTGCATTTTTGTGTCTATTATGATCATTGTTTAGTGACCACCGACTGCTGTTTGACTACAACTCTCTGTTTTTGATGTGATCGCCTGGTATTTTGACCTCAGTCCTACGTGACTCTCTCTTTATTCAATGTGCCTTCGTGGATATCTGACCAAGAACTATTACCTGACCATGTCTCAATTGACTCCCTTTATGCATTATGTACCTTCCTGGATACTTGACCACGGATCATTACCTGACCACAGCTCAGTTGACTCTCTTTATGCATTACGTGTCTTCTTGGATACCTGAACCTGGGTTGTTACCTGACCATATCTCAGTTGACTTCTTTTTGTTTAGTACATGCCTTCCTGGAAATCTGACCCTAGATCATTCTTGACCAAGTCTCAATTGACTCCTTTTATTCTACATGCCCTCCTGGAAACCTGACTCCAGTTTGTAACTAGACCATGTATCAGTCCCTTTATTCTACATACCTTCCTGAAAACCTAACCTTGGATGATTCCTGGCAATGTTTTAGTTGATTCCTTTTATTCTACATACCTTCCTGGAAACCAGAACTCGGACTGTTTCAAGACCTTAACTTAACTAACTACTTTTCCTTCTTGATTATCTGTAAGTAGGGATTAGCTTCACACTCTGCTATAATGTCTCCAATACACAGCACACCAAGACAGGAAGTATCCCTCTTTTTATGTAGCAACGTTTTAGAAGCTGGAAAATCATAGAGGATTTTATTCAAAATGTACTTAGCAGTGTAGCTGTGATTCCAGCTCTGAGTTAATAGATCTTACTGTCGGGCCCACGGGGACAGGGGTACTCGGTACTGGACCGGGTTACTGCTGGGGAAGTCACGGGTGGTCCTGGTCTGGGCCGTGTCCCTGGCTCGACAATAAAAGGGGGAATATTTACAGGGGGTTGTCAGTCATGACGCCACCCACTATGTGCAGCCAGTGATGGGGCCGCCGCTGCTGCAGAACCTCCGGGGATGATGGAATGGCAGCGTAGATGGGATAGTTCCAGTGGGTAGAACTGTGTTCCCCGGGGCAGTAAGGGTTAAAGTCTATGGTGTAGTGTGCAGGCTGGGTGCAATTCACTTACTAGCCAGATGCTGCTGAAATCTCTCCTCGTTGCTGGTGCTGACAGGCTGCGGCTCTGCAGGTGGAGGGCTTGCCATAATCCTGTATGGAGGGAATCTCACTCAAACAGATGGAATCAGACACGGGAGGCAAATTCAGGGTCTCCGTGTTTACTCTCAGAGTTCTTCAAGGCAATTTACACTTCAGTTACAGTTCTTACAAGTCTCAGTTCAAGTACACGGGCATACTCTCCCTCTCCGGGTTCCCTTTACTCTCTGCAGCCAGGTCTCTCTCTCTGTGACCCCTCACACTTTCTCTGTGTCCTTTCCGGGCTGTTTACGTTCTCTGGGTTCACTTGGTGTGTGTAACGCCGGACAGTATGGCGGTGACTCAGGCCCCTGTGGGTCCTCCTGGTCGTCACTGAGCTGCCTGTCCTTTGGGGTAGGGACCCTAACGTGTAGCTGTGGTCCCCTGTCGTGTTGTCTGAGGATCCGGGTAAAACTACGGTCTTCTCTAGAGCCGACACTCTACTCAGCCCAGCCTCCAGCAGTCCTCAAGTGTGAGGCTCTACCAGGCTCTTACCCTCTGCATCTTTCAGTTTGATAGGAGGGCTACTCCGCCTGCAGTCGGTTGCTTCAGCTGTGGTTCTAGGGCCCGGGTATCACCGTCCCTCTCTTTCCTGCACACTCCTGGGGTTACTGGCTCCGGATAGGCTTTCTCTCTCCTCCGGCTCACACTGGCTCGGTACAGATTCTGCGCTCCTTACACCCCACTTTGCCAGGACATATGCTTCTTTCTTTCTGCTCAGCTTAGCTCGATCTTCTGCTGTCTCTTGGCCTGTGCTCCTCAGCCTGCTGCTGGTCTCTGTCTTTGCTGCTCGGCACCCTGGGCCTACTGACTACTTCCTCCTCCCCTTTCACTATTTCTACTGTCAAGTCACCTGACTACGTGTGTGCCCAACCCACTCCTCTAAATCCACCACCCCTCGCTTGCCTAGAGTCTCCAATCTCAGGGCTGGATGCTACTATCTACTGCATGTGGGTGGTGTGGGCTGTGAGGGTGTTGATGTGCAACAATTGTCCTACCTGCCTGCCTGCAGTTCCCTTTTGTGGCCTCCTGGACGCAGGGGCGCCACATTACCTTAAATCAAAAAACACAAGTCTATGTTTGTTTTCCCCTCTCTCTTTCATTTTAGTTATCTGTCTCTTCCTTCCTCTGCTCGTCCTTCTCCTCTTTCCTTGTGTATAGAATAACAAAATAAACTGGAAAGAAGGGTTTAATCCAAGTTGCCGATGATGCATGAAGACGGAGAAAGGTTGATCCTGCAGTGTGATCGCGTTTCAGAGACTAAACACTCCTCCATCAGGACATTTTCATTTGAATTGGATTGTCCTGTTGTAATACTTATATTCTGAAACACATCTATTATATAAATGCCGGAGGGATTTGTGACGTGACATCCGTAACTTTGTCCCAACGTCCGGTCACTGGGCAGAGCAAGACCAGCTCAGGGTGAGCCAAGATGGCGGCCGTAAGCGGGAGCGGGACTCATAGAGCCCGCAACGCTTACGGCCGCCCCTAACACACCCACACAACACACACACAACACACATACACAGTCGCCTATACTTACCACCTCTCCTCCGTCTTCTCCGCCGCCGACATGTTGCCGCCCCTGGCAGAACTGGATCCAATATGGCGTCTGGGAAGTCTCGCGAGACTTCCCGGACGCCATATTGGATCCAGAGCTCCAGGGGCGGCGACATACTTTTTCCAAGATGGCGTCCGGGAAGTCTCGCGAGACTTCCTGGACGCCATATTGGATCCAGTCCTCCGGGGGCGGCGACATGTCGCCAGAACAGAGGACTCAGGAAGACGCAGGCGGCAGGGAAGAAGCAGGGACAGTGGTAAGTATATCGGAGTGTGTGTGTGTGTGTGTGTGTGTGTCCGTCCAAAACCACTCTACTCACCACTGTCCACTCTGCCCACCGCTGACCACTCTGCCCACCGCTGACCACCCTGCCCACACAGCGCCGCTGCGCTGACCACTCGGCCCACACAGCGCCGCTCCGCTGACCACCCTGCCCACTCAGCGCCGCTGCGGTGACCACTCTACCCACACATCGCCGCTGCGCTGACCACCCTGCCCACACAGCGCCGCTGCGCTGACCACCCTGCCCACACAGCGCCGCTGCGCTGACCACCCTGCCCACACAGCGCCGCTGCGCTGACCACCCTGCCCACTCAGCGCTGCTACGCTGACCACTCTGCCCACACATCGCCACTGCACTGACCACCCTGCCCACACAGCGCAGCTGCGCTGACCACCCTGACCACCCTGCCCACACACCGTCGCTGCGCTGACCACCCTGCCCACACAGCGCCGCTGCGCTGACCATCCTGCCCACACAGCGCCGCTGCGCTGACCACCCTGCCCACACAGCGCCGCTGCGCTGACCACCCTGCCCACACAACGCCGCTGCGCTGACCACCCTGCCCACACAGCGCTGCTGCAGTGACCACCCTGCCCACCACACTTGCTGCTAACCACTGAGCCACCGTGCAGTACTAACCACTGAGCCACCGCGCAGTGCTAACCACTGAGCCACCGCGCAGTGCTAACCACTGAGCCACAGCGCAGTGCTAACCACTGAGCCACAGCGCAGTGCTAACCACTGAGCCACCGCGCAGTGCTAACCACTGAGCCACCACGCAGTGCTAACCACTGGGCCACCGCGCAGTGCTAACCACTGAGCCACCGCGCAGTGCTAACCACTGAGCCACCGCGCAGTGCTAACCACTGAGCCACCACGCAGTGCTAACCACTGAGCCACCGCGCAGTGCTAACCACTGAGCTACCGCGCAGTGCTAACCACTGAGCCACCACGCAGTGCTAACCACTGAGCCACCACGCAGTGCTAACTACTGAGCCACCACGCAGTGCTAACTACTGAGCCACCATGCAGTGCTAACTACTGAGCCACTGTATACT
>JARQOC010000010.1:94261209-94294160 GCA_033576535.1 Allobates femoralis | reverse complement strand
GGGCACGGGATAATTTTGGACCCGCATGTTGAAGCCCGAGAATCGGTTGATTAGGCACCGAGAGTGATGGTGCTCAACCGGGGTAATGGCAGGAAGATGGCCAGGGAAGGCGGCCAGGGGCCACACGGAAACTGTGCAACCCCCTCTCCTAGGTTGCAGAGCTGATGATCTTGCTTCCTTCTCTATTGCAGACTCTTCTGCACACTTGGCAGACTAACTAATTGTTCTAAACTTTTCTTCACACTCTACAACTACACTCCGCCCACCATGACCTTATTGGCCCTCTATGCTAGGTGATGCATGTAGGGTATGGATCTCTGAGTTAACTGTGTGACTGCTGGGTGGGAGAATATAGCTGCTGCAGTTTTGGCTGCAATACCCTCCTGTGACGCACTCGTTGCGGGGCGCCACATGTACACTGCGAAAGTACACTAAGAGTGAAAAAAAGTTGTTAAAAAATAAAAAAAGCATCATACTCATCTTCCGACGCCTGCACTGGGTCCGGAAAACCTCACCTCCAATGTGCGGCAAGGACCTGCCAGTATGATAGCCAATCAGATGGCTGGGAGCGATCTGGCCAATCAGATGGCTGATAGCGATCACATGGTTTGTGATGTCCGGCCATCTGATTGGCCAGATTGCTCCCAGCCATCTGATTGGCTATCAGACTGGCAGGACCTTGCCGCACATCGGAGGTGAGGTTTTCCGGTCCCAGTGCAGGCGTTGGAAGGTGGGTATGATGCTTTTTTATTTTTTAACAACTTTTCTTCACTTTTAGTGTACTTTCGCAGTGTATATACAGTGCCTACAAGTAGTATTCAACCCCCTGCAGATTTAGCTGGTTGACACATGCGGAATTAACTTGGCATTGTGACATTTGGACTGTAGATCAGCCTGGAAGCGTTAAAAGTTAATTCAGAGGGTCATTTATTATTCAACCCCTCAAACCACCAGAATTCTGTTTGGTCCCCCTAAAGTATTAAGAAGTAGTTCAGGCACAAATAACAATGAGCTTCACATGTGTGGATTAATTATCTCTTTTGCCAGCCTTTTCTGACTATTTAAGACCCTCCCCAAACTTGTGAACAGCACTCATACATGGTCAACATGGGAAAGACAAAGGTGCATTCCAAGGCCATCAGAGACAAGATCGTGGAGGGTCACAAGGCTGGCAAGGGGTACAAAACCCTTTCCAAGGAGTTGGGCCTACCTGTCTCCACTGTTGGGAGCATCATCCGGAAGTGAAAGGCTTATGAAACTACTGTTAGCCTTTCACGGCCTGGACAGCCTTTGAAAGTTTCCTCCCGTGCCGAGGCCAGGCTTGTCCGAAGAGTCAAGGCTAACCCAAGGACAACAAGGAAGGAGCTCCGGGAAGATCTCATGGCAGTGGGGACATTGGTTTCAGTCAATACCATAAGTAACGTACTCCACCGCAATGGTCTCCATTCCAGACGAGCCCGTAAGGTTCCTTTACTTTCAAAGCGTCATGTCAAGGCTCGTCTACAGTTTGCTCATGATCACTTGGAGGACTCTGAGACAGACTGGTTCAAGGTTCTATGGTCTGATGAGACCAAGATCGAGATCTTTGGTGCCAACCACACACGTGACGTTTGGAGACTGGATGACACTGCATACGACCCCAAGAATATCATCCCTAAAGTCAAGCATGGTGGTGGCAGCATCATGCTGTGGGGCTGTTTCTCAGCCAAGGGGCCTGGCCATCTGGTCCGCATCAATAGGAAGATGGATAGCACGGCCTACCTGGAGATTTTGGCCAAGAACCTCCGCTCCTCCATCAAGGATCTTAAGATGGGTCGTAATTTCATCTTCCAACAAGACAACGACCCAAAGCACACAGCCAAGAAAACCAAGGCCTGGTTCAAGAGGGAAAAAATCAAGGTGTTGGAGTGGCCTAATCAGTCTCCTGACCTTAACCCAATTGAAAACTTGTGGAAGGAGCTCAAGATTAAAGTCCACATGAGACACCCAAAGAACCTAGATAACTTGGAGAAGATCTGCATGGAGGAGTGGGCCAAGATAACTCCAGAGACTTGTGCCGGCCTGATCAGGTCTTATAAAAGACGATTATTAGCTGTAATTGCAAACAAGGGTTATTCCACAAAATATTAAACCTAGGGGTTGAATAATAATTGACCCACACTTTTATGTTTAAAATGTATAAAAATTCAACTGAGCAACATAACTTTTTGGTTTGTAAGATTTATGCTTCTGTTAATAAATCCTACTCTCGTTTGCAGTTTGAAGGCTCTAACTTATTGGCATCTTATCAAACCAGCTAAATCTGCAGGGGGTTGAATACTACTTGTAGGCACTGTATAGATACCCTGCGAAAGTAAAAGGACTACTCAATATTCCCGAGTAATCACAAGAAACTCGGCCAGTAGCGAGTAGCCCGAATATCGTTACTATTCGGCGAGTTTTGAATAGTAACGATTATACTCGCTCATCCCTAGTGCTGACTGTTATACAGACTCCTGTGGTACACCGAAGTGTGCTATATACCCCTCGTGCCTGTATACAGCTAAATTAATCCTTAGAACGACTATTGTGTTGATGGATAGATATTAGAAGCCTGTACACCAGCCACAGATGTGCTGACTGGTATACTGCCTCTTGTGGTACACCGAAGTGCGCTATATACCCCTCCTGCCTGTATACAGCTAAATTAATCCTTAGAAGACTGTTGTTTTGATGGATAGATAGATATTAGAAGCCTGGATGTGCTTACTGGTATACATCCTCTTGTGGTACACCGAAGTGTACTATATGCCCTGCCTGCCTGTATATAGCTAGATTAGTCCTCAAAAGGACTGTTGTATTGATGGATTTTGTATCCCAGCACCTACACTACCTAAAACACCCAAAATCTGTCCCTAACTCGGCAGCACCTCTCCCTACTCTAGCTGACAATGCGGAGCAGAGTGACGCTGTGCGGTCAGCAAATCACTGTAATGCTACAACTAACATGATTGTGGCATTACAGTGTGTGGCAGCCAATCCCTGCATGTGAAACAAGTGTATTTTGCCAATTACTGATCATGTTTGGTGGATAAGTGAGGCCCACTAGAGGATTCTCCGGTTCCCCTGCCGTCCAGTCGGAGCCTGATTATACACATACTGTAGACTAAGCACACATATAATGGACACCCAATATAAATGCATGAAAAAAGTGACAAAAACACTGCAAAAATCCACAAAAATGCAGCTACATGGGTGTTTGAACACAGCTTATTTACTGCTAGGATAGCAGGTTGTTTCTGCAGCAAAATGAGTAAGAGAGTGTAACCTGAAACCTCACTGTTTTGACATTTCATCTTGCTATGACCAAGCCAGATCTACTGTAAGTTATCAGATGACGAGTTCAAGAGGCATGGAGTGGAAAAGAAGTGGCTCATAAGTGGCGTAAGAAGCAAAACTCTCTGATAAGGCATATTACAAAGTTTTTTACATTATTCTTTACTATTAATTTCCATAAAGTTTGATGAAACAGTGACCATTTAAAAGAAGAATGCCTGGTGAGTCGTTTTGCATAATCACTAGAGCTCATTTATATTTGTCGGATTTTAGATAAAGTGGATATGGAGTAAGTGTCGTCCTTAATTATATCAGAGCGGCTTTTGAGTGGCGAATTTTAAAACAAAATTATTTGCTCTACTAGATTTAATCTATCAAATTAAGGGGAGACTTTCAGGGAAGGCAATAGTGAATGAGATCATTTACTTTTTTTGAAAAAATTAACTTAGTATTTTTTCCTTTTTTAATATGATATGGGAATTGTAAATAATATAATTACATAGACTTCATAATGAGTCGTCTATATATCTCATGTAGGGATTTTGTCCCAAGATATGTTATTAGATGGGTGGAAGACAAGCAAAATAGGGTCTTAATGATGAAACCTTAGGAAATGGTTGTAATCACTTGAGAAGGTTGTGTCAGACACAACCACTGATAATAACCTCCCATTCACAGCTGCCATGGCCCCAGCTCTGTGGGTAACTCAGATAGCAGGTGCGAAAGGGTTAAAAAGCCAGGCTGCTGTGGGACAAAGATGAATACTTGATATGTGACTTTAATTAACGCGTTTCGGAGTGTAAACTTCTTCATTAGGATCTTTCCCCTGGGATTATCCAGATGGAGTTTATACTCCGAGAAGTGTTAAATAAAGTCAGATATCAAGGATCCAGTATTCTTCTTTGTCCCATGGCAGCACAGCTTTATAACCATTTCACACATAATGAATCATCTTTGCACTAAGTTTGGTGTCACATCCCCACTAGAGTCTGCCCAATCAACATCCGCTTCTGTCACCAGGCACCACTGTATTCCCCCTGTAGGTGCTTCTGGGGATAGAGAAGTCAGAGCTACAAACTCTGGAGAGTGCAGGCTCTGCCCATTCATTAGTGTGAGAGTGGCTGGGACCTGCAGAACTTCACAATCTGACAGAGTGGGTGTGTGCTGTCTGGCTGAAGTCATTAACTCCTGAACTTCAGCCTATTGAAAAGCACCACACCCTACTAATACCTTCAGCTTTCTGCTGGAAGCTGCCAGAAGTAGATATTGGTTTTCCCATCTAGTCGCCGACTTGGTGTTTTCCTGTGTTACTCCTGTCTGTTTTTTGGACTCTTCTCCTTCACAATTTTGTACCTTACTGCCATCTGGGTTTTCACTTGGCTCTCCAACATCTTTAACACATCCTGATTTTGCCCTTTTCCTGACCTCCTGGCTTTGACCCTGCTTGGCCATTTTCCTTTCTCTTGTCTGCAGCCCTTTCATTGGCAGCAATATTTTTCACCCCATTGTAAATCCAGATCCCTGTACAGAGATCAAAGGGTGTCAGGGTTTCTCAGGGTTCTTCCTAAGGGAGCGATTTGTGCCTAGTTTGTCCGATAGCCCTTTTGTGCCTTTAACCTCAGATGGACGTCACATTTGGTAGCATTAGTGTTGTATGATTTTTTCATTTTTATCTGAAAGTATCTTGAGGATAAAATGGGGAAAAAAGTTATTAGTGGCCTCCAGAGCGCTAGGACAAACAGGGAACCAGATATTAAAGTATGTTTTCAGGCACAAACCTTCATTAAAGGTTTGTGCCTAATAAAGGTTTGTGTCTTTAACCCCTTCATGACCAAGGAGTTTTTCGTTTTTCATTTTCTTTTTTTGCTCCCCTGCTTCCAAGAGCCATAACTTTTTTATTTTTCTGTCAATATAGACATATGACAGCTTATTTTTTGCAGGACGAGTTGTACTTTCAGATGCAATCATTTATTTTACCATATAGTGTACAAGGAAATTGCAAATAAATTCCATGTGCGGTGAAATTGCAAAAAAGTCCAATCACACGTTTATTTTTTGCGTTTTTTAGCTGCCATGTTCTCTATATGTTAAAACTGACTTGATGATGTGATGCCTCAGGTCCGTACGGGTTCGTAGGTACTAAACATGTATACTTTTACTGGTATCTAATTGGTGAAAAAAAATTCAGATGTTTGGAAAAAAAACAAATTGCACCTTTTGCGCCATATTTTGCAACCCGTAGCGTTCTCATTTTTCGGGATCTGGGGCTGTTTGACAGCTTATTTTTTGCGTCTTGAGCTGACCTTTCCAATGATACCATTCATGGGTGAATACACTGTTTTGATTGCCCGTTATCGCATTTTATAGCAATTTTGCGGCGAATAAAAAAACCATAATTTTGGTGTTTGGATCATTTTTTTCTGTTACGCAGTTTAGGGCACTCATTAATTAATTTTATATGTTGATAGATCGGGCAATTCTGAACGCAGCGATATCAAACATGTGTATTTTTTATTTTTTTAATACTTTTATTGTGAATGGGGGAAAAGGAGGGTGATTTCAACTTTTATGGGTTTTTTCCCACAGGTTTTTAAAAATGTTATCTTTTTATTAATTTTTATTTTTACACTGCCCCTTTAAGAGGCACCCTGCTGCACAGTCTGATCGCTTCTGGTTGATACCGATGAGCTGCAGCTCATCAGTATCTCCCAGAATTGCGAACGTGTTGTGGTTGGCAGCGCCTGCCAACCACAACCCGGAAGTGCTCTCTGACAGCATCCGGGATTAAGCTAGGATCCCGGGCTGCCACGTGAGTGTCGGAGATCCCGCGATATTATCGTGGGATCTCCGGAGCAGTCGGGGAACAGCGCGTTCCCCGCCACGGCCGGCTTTGATCCCGCTGTCAGTGATTGACAGTGGGATCCAAAGGGTTAACAGCACCAATCGAATCCCGGATCCGATCGGTGCTGTTACCCTGATATGTCAGCTGATGTCGGGGCTTTGATGTGAGCTCCGCGCTGGAGCTCACATCAAACACCCGGAAACTGCCCATGATGTCCTCCTACGTCATAGGTCATGAAGAGGTTTTTAATAAAGGTTTGTACCTGCAAACATACTTTAATATATAGTCCCCTGTTTGTCCTAGTACTCCGGAGACCGCTAATAACTATTTTTACATGTGTACATACCACCCCCCCAAAAGAGCAGTAGTAGCAGCTCAGGACCTTACATCACCGAACCAGGCTGAAGGACCTATGGTGACGCGATCAACTCTCCACCCATCGACTATCACGTGATCGGACCCCATTACCTGGAACCAGGGAGTGCCAGGCAACTTGAGAGAGCGCGGGACACCGCTTGTCACCCATCAGAGGCTTCTTCTCCTCACCTCAGGCGATTACCCGGGTTGTGCAGGGGTGCACAACCCTTAGAGGTGAGTGCATACTGTAACTACCACACCTAACCAGACACCCACTAGACCACCAGGTCCAGCTCATGGGTGCATCCTGTTCACTTCTTTTTCATTGAGGATAAAATGGTAACAGGAAGTCTCATCGATCTGTTGTGATTATTTAATAAACCTAGTAGCAAATGTTCAATTTTACTGCAGCGCCACTAAGGAGAAATGAAGAATTACAAAGTTTCCCTGCCAAATCCTTAATGCAGAGACTAATTGGAGCCTCCATCTGAGGAGTTGCTTCAGATAGAATAAGAATATCATAAACTATTCTCTATTTACTAATAAATCCCCAATAAATTGTCACCAGTTCTGCTCGTTAGTTGTAGTTATTCTTATGGATGCCAATAAGAGGCAAATAGCTTTACAAAGGACCTGGGAAAATAATGCGATATGTATTTTCCAGCATGACAATCTCCCTGGTACCTTCAGCAAAAAATTCAGGCAACCTGAGAGAGGTCAGCTCAAGATAGTAAAGGATAAGATTAATTTTCATAACAGCTCATCACCCATCAGAAACAGTCCAGCAAAGCTCAGTGAAGCAGTAAGGGCTGCAATGCGCGATCCATAGTAATGTGCCGATGGCTTCTGTTCTGCATCACAATTGTTACAGACGCCACTGTGCTGTTATGGTGGCTCTATGAGGCTAAAATATTACAGTGCAGTCATACAAAAAGAGAAAAGAAGGAAAATAAATGTGATATCTACAAAAGTATCATCTTTATTTCTACTGTAATGATATATTTATGTTTTAAAGGTTTAATGCAAAGTTATTTTTTGTTAGTACCGAGAAACTTTATTTTAGGGCCATTTTAACATAATTAGGGCATTATTTACTTTGTAACTACAAAAATACACATAGCTGCACTCTAAAAAGCTAAAATATGTCAATATTGTATAATAATCACAAATGGGTTTTTTGCCCCTTTTGAGTCCGCTCACGCTGCGAGTCGGCGTGGTCATGTGGATACGCCCGAAGCATTGGCCGCGCAGCGGCCATTGCGAGCAGTTCTAAGGCGACTCGCTATGCCCACGCAGCGGGCATGGCGAGTCGCCTTAGCAGCGCGAAGCATTGGCCGCGAAGCGGCCATTGCGAGTCAGAGACTCGCTCTTCTAGAATCCCGATGCATGTGCATCGGGCACCCAGCTAGTATTGTATAAGGGAATTCAGGCATTGCATCAATGCTGTAGAAATGTCTGAAAAAAAAGAGATTCTTAGCTTATGTATTGGCCAGTGCATGTGAGCCCAATAACCATCTCAAGGTGATCTCTCACATTGGGGCTATAACATAAAATGCCTCTATGTGGGTTAAAAACTAACATGTCCGAGCAGAAAGGATCCAGCTATAAAAAAAGATGGACATACTCTGCTTACAGGACAGAGTGCTCAGGCAGAAAGGAATGCTGTTCAAATATATAAATAAACTGACCAGCACCTCCAATAGGTGTGAACAGGTGCCAGCTAGAAATACAATATAATTACAAAAATACTCACAGCTGCACTCTAAAATGCTAAAATATGCTAATGCTGAATAGTCTAAAACTGGTATTGCATTACAGCTATCGGAATATTTGAGAAAAAATGATACTTAGCTTATTTATTGGCCAAGTTGTGTAAGTCTGATAACCATAACAAGGTCATTTCTCATATTGGGGCCCTAACTTAAAATGCCACAATGTGTCTGGGCAGAAAAGATCCAGATATAAAATAAGATGGACACACTTTATGATGCTATAGAGATTATGCTGTGACTGGTACCTGGTTGTGCTGAGCTATTCATAGTTGATTGAGAGTTTAGGCTTCCATTCTAGTCTGGGAGGTGCTGGGTTGCTCAGGTGTTCCATCTTACCTGTGATTGCTCTGCTAGTTTACAGAGCAGCCTCTCCCAGAATGCTATTTGCATTACATTATGTGTAAGTGGTGCTGTTGGCCTGCATTCCTGTGCCTATACTGATTATTATTTACGACCCCAGACTGTTGCTTGACTACTCCTTTGCTTTCTCACTGTTCTTGACATGATCTCCTGGTATTTTGACCTTGAACCATTACCTAACCATGTATTAGTTGATTCCCTTTGTTTACTGCATGTCTTCCTGTAAACCTGACCCCAGATCATTACCTGATCATATCTCAGTTGACTCCATTTACTCTACATGCCTTCCTGGAAACCAGCTGTGTGCTGTAGTTTCAATACAATGAATATTCTATTAGTAGGAGATTATCACTGCCGGACTAGCTGCTCACATACCTCCTGGTCAAGTCCCATGTTTCACATTGCATGTTCCTAATTTTGTAATGTTGCTGTTTTTATTATATTGATTGACTTTTTTTATGGTTCCTGAACTGCAAATTGTTTCTATCATTTTGTCCCAATGGAGCCTAACAATACAAATGTAGTGTACTGAGTGAATAAATACATAAAAAAAACAAGCCTTTAAATCTTATAACTATTTTTATCATATTTTACCACATGCCTGTTTTGTTACCGACTACTGCATTCTTCCATAATGTGTCAAGATACATACAATATGATATTAAATCAGAGGGAAAATATTACAAAGAAGTCCCAAAGCATGTAAGAATAAGCAGACAATAATAATATCTTATCCTACATGTGCCAGGAGGCAAAACGTATGGAGTCCAATGCCCTATAATGAGCTGAGTATTAAGAAAATAGCCTGAAATCAGTTTATTATAGCTAAGTTGGTTGGTTTTAGCTAACACAGAGAAAAACACTTATTTTATATGAAATAAAATTCAGTATTAATCTTATTTTCATTTACATGTCTTAGGCTCCTTTCACATCAGTGGTTCACGCTGATGTGCGGCAGATCCAGCAGGTGGATCCGCACCTGCAGGATCTGCCGCCTAACTGCCAACTTGCGGCCCGGATCCGGCAAGCCCCATGCATTGTCTATGGGGCTTGTGGTCCAGTGCAGCAAGTGCGGTTCTGCCGGATGCGACAGATCCGGCACTTGCGGCTGCGAAAAAAAAAACGACGCTTGCGGCCGCAAGTCCTGGATCTGCCACATCCGGCAGAACCGCACTTGTCGCACTGGCCCGCAAGCCCCATAGACAATGCATGGGGCTTGCCGGATCCGGGCTGCAGGTTGGCTGTTAGGCGGCAGATCCGGCAGATGCGGCGCCACCTGCCAGTTCTGCCGCACATCAGCGTAAATCGCTGATGTGAAAGGAGCCTTAAACTAGTTGACAAAGTAAGATGAAACCAGTATTATTCATAAAAAAGGATGTATCGATTTTCAAGAATTATATCGATCAGACCGGTGAGTAGTCTCTTGCTACTGGATGGGAGACTCACAAATCATTTGTAAACCTTGCACAACATTTCAAAGCCTTATCCATCGTGCAAACTATGGACACTTTTCACAGCTGCACAGCTGAAATTTTCCATTTGAACCTGTCACCACGTTCACCTTCTTTAGCGGGGATTCTCAATTTCACTCACTCAATATGTTCAAGCTCCTTAGAAGTAAGTGTATAAATGAGAGAAGGTAATTGAAAGCTGTTTGATTAATAGAATTGCCTCTGTGAACAGATAGAAAATCACTATCACAAATTTCAAAGTTGCTTAACACAGATAGACAGCTCGAGAAAGGCTTTGAACATAGTGAAACATAGATCTAATTTATGGGATCTCAATAAATCAGTTACCATCCTTTATAATCCTTGTCTTAGTCTAGTCAAGATGAAAAAAGAATTAGATGTCAATGCATGTAATGAGCAAAAGGGTATGTGATGTTAAAAATCTGAAATAATTAAGTTTTACAACTTATTATATTATTTTTCTTTTATTTATTCAAGTAGTTTTTTTTTAATTAATTTAAGGAACATATTGAATATCTATAGATTTGCAAGTCGATTACTCTAACCTTGCATTTGGTAGAGTCGTCAACTTTTGGCTGATAACAGTTTCTGGTTGAGAATAAAATAACTTCATGAACGTTGCCTGGAAATGTTAGTAGAATTTAGAATATGTGTGTCTGATAAATACTTCATGGAGGTCATTAGGTTTTACAAAATTGGCTGAGTTTTAGTGTATACTAGCTGTAGTACCCGGCTACACCCGGGTTAATAAATAACTGATGTTAGCTATAACAAAATAGAATTTGAATATGTCATATTAATGACCTGTAGGAAAATAGAAGCTGAGCTGTGATTGATTGCTGTAGGCAGCCTAATAAATCTCCAGCCAACAGTAAACCCTCCCCCTGGCCGGGCAGTATATGTTACCTCACACATACACATACTAGACAGCTCATGTCACTGACATCTGCCTTAATTCCCTATATGGCATATGTGTTGCACATAGGCTGTTTTTAATCAGATGTTTATGTTTGGAAATTAAAGATAGCACACGTATGAGGCGAGTTGTGTGAGGTGATATGTGCACATCTGTGTCTGTCTGTGTGGTGTGTGTCCCTGGGGTGTGTGTATGTGTGTGTCACCGTGGGGTTAGTGCATGTGTCCCTATAGGGTGGCTATGTGTGTGTGTCCCTGTGGGGGGGTCTGTGTGGTGTGTGTGTCTGTGTTGTGTGTGTCTCTTTGTGGTGTGTGTGTATGTGTGTCCCTGTGGGGTGAGTGCATGAGTTCCTATAGGTTGTGTATGTGTGTGTGTCCCTGTTGGGGGGGGGCTGTGTGGTGTGTGTGTGTGTCTCTTTGTGGTGTGTGTGTCCTTGTGGGTGAGTGCATGTGTCCCTATAGGGTGCGTGTGTGCCCCCTTGGGTGTGTGTGTCTCTTTGTGGTGTGTGTGTGTGTTTGTTCGGGTGCGTGGTGAGCATCCAATGTTGTGTCCCTATAGGGTGGCTATGTGTGTGTGTCCCTGTGGGGGGGGTTCTGTGTGGTGTGTGTGTCTGTGTTGTGTGTGTCTCTTTGTGGTGTGTGTGTGTCCCTGTGGGGTGAGTGCATGTGTCGCTATAGGGTGTGTGTGTCCCCTTGGGTGTGTGCGTGTGTGTGTCTCTGTGTTGTGTGTGTCTCTTTGTGGTGTGTGTGTTTGTTCAGGTGCGTGGTGAGTATCCAATGTTGGGGCTGCACCTTAGTGACTATACACTTGCTGTTACTCTTTGTGTGCGTGTGGTGAGTATACATGTCCCTGTGCATGGTGAATATTCCATGTCAGGGCCCCACCTTAGTGACTATATGCTGGTATGTGCTGTTAGTCTTTGGCGCTATCATTAGGCCCCTCTCATTCACAACTGTCAACTGGTAACTGTCACTTTTTTCCCCATTATGTAGATAGGGGCAAAATTGTTTGGTGAATTGGAATGCGCGGGTTAAAATTTCGCCTCACAACATAGCCTATGACGCTCCCGGGTCCAGATGTGTGACTGTGCAAAATTTTGTGGCTATAGCTGACAGCTGTCGATTTTCCTCCAACACTTTTCCATTCACTTTTTCCCAATTATGTAGAAAGGGGCTAAATTGTTTGGTGAACTGGAACGCACAGGGTTAAAATTTTGCCTCACAACATAGCCTATGACGCTCTCGGGGTCCAGATGTGTGACTGTGCAAAATTTTGTGGCTGTAGTTGCGACGGTGTAGATGCCAATCCCGGATATACACACATACATACATACTACATACATACATACATACATACACACACACATTCAGCTTTATATATTAGATTATTTCCATAAAGAAAACCTGTTAGCAGGTTTTTGCTATTTTATCTGACAGCAACATAAAGTAGACAAAGAAGCTCTAGATCCAATGATGTGTCACATACATTACTGGCTGCAGCTCTTCTGACACAATCAAATAATTTAGTTTTAGAAACACAGCAGAGCTTGGAGAGCTGCCCCCAACCACACCCACATGAGGCTCTCAATAGAGATTGTACATTGACAGTGAGGTGTCAATCACAGAAGGGGGTGTGTTGCACTTTCATACGTGTGACAAAGTAGTCAAGTAGGGGAATCGCCAGATGATAAAGCCATTTGTTTAAGTTAACAATAGCACAGAGCTTGATAAGAGAGGCACAGTTGCTTTTTGTTTTTTAACCCTTACAACATGCTGTCCTCAGTTTACATAGCAAAAACCTGCAACAGATTCCCTTTAACAAGTCTATGATTTCATAAATCACCTTAGCTGTCAACTCATCGTTATATCCAAAAGGCTCCCAGACATAGTGGAGACCTCCAAGATTCTCAGGAGTGTTGGCAAATCTCCCACAAGGCTTCTGAAACCACCTATAAAGCAATTTTCACCCAATCGTTTGCATTATTGTGTCATTGCCGGACTCATCTATTTCCACTTTGTTGAGTGATACAAGGTGACAATATGGTAGCCCTTTTTTTCCTGGGACTGTTATTCAAAGCTTCAGAGTTAATCTATGGCTAGTTAGCATTTCTCACTGCTGTCAACCCTCAGTGCAGATGCTTTCTATTTAAACTCCTGAGAGTCAATTTCCAGTGCCAGTTATAGTGAAATTTATTCTGGTTGACTGCTGACTTTTTGCTCTTGTTCTGCCTTTCCTTATCTTTTCTTTTTTTTCTTTTCTTTATTTCAGCCCTTTTCTGATGATTTTGCTTTCTTAACAACTCTGTCTCTGACATTGATCTACTCTTAAGGCCCCGTCACACGGGCGACATCGCTGCCAATTACATAGGCGACGTAGGGGCATGGCCTATCGGCGGCGATATTGCCCCTACGTCGCCTCATGTAAAGGGATGATGTCGGTGCTGCCGGGAGGTCGCCAGTTTTCAGAGCAGTGCTCTGAAACCAGGCGATCGATCTGGGGCGATGTGCACACATCGCCCTATGTATCCGGCCGCTTGCGACCTGTCAGGCGATGGGAGCCATAGGCTCCCATTGTCCTGCATCGCCGCTGGGGTTTTCAGACACTCCGGTGGCGATGCCGACTTTAAGCTCGCTGGCGCGAGGCTGAAGATGTCGCCCCATGTAAATGGGGGACGGCGACGCTGGCGGGGCGCCAAAAACGTGCGCCCACCTGCCAGTCGCAGCCGACATCTCCAGCCCTGTCACCAGGTGTGACTGGGCCTTTAAGGTACCTTCACACACAGCAATATTGCTAGGCAATTTCACTTGCAATTTGCTGGTTGCATTGAACTCATGGACACATTGTTCTATTTTGTTGCTGTGTACAAATGTAACAATGTGTCCATGATTTCACTGCAACCAGCAAATTGCCAGTGAAATTGCCTAGCAATATTGCTGTGAGTGAAGGTACCTTTAGAGACCTTGCATGATAACTCTGCTTGCCTCAAATTGCTCCACCAGCCAGCACCCTACTCTATAACCCAAATCCTGTGGTTCATGGTAACTTCAGATGCTTTGGATTCAACATATACTGCATCACCTGAACCAGGGAAAGGTGTCCTTGTTTGGAACCACTTCTGCTTCCACAGTATACCGTATATAGCATGTCATCCTTGTATCTGTACAAATCATGAATAAGGCTCTACCGAAATGCGCCGTTTTTGTCAGGTGACACAGCGACACACAGTGTTGGCCACTTTGTTCATGTCTAGTTGCCTTCTTTTCATGGATAAATAAAAGTGAAGTTTAATTTTTTAAGTTTAAAGACTTGATAGTCTTCCTCATCCCTGGAATCTCAACTTATTCTGCACTTTGTACATAGCCTGGCCAAAGGGTCTCTGTGCTGCACAGAAGAACCATTGGTTTGGAGATATCTGTGGTGAGCTGATCATTTTTCCTTCTTATGCGTAAGTTTAGATCCCTGTATAGGATTTAAGGTGCAGTCACACATAACGATCGCTCCAACGATCCCGACAGCGATAACGACCTGCCGGGATCGCTGGAGTGTCGTTACCTGATCGCTGGGGAGCTGTCAAACAGGCAGATCTCCCCAGCGATCAGACCCTGGGAGCCACCTCCCACATCGCTCCCTGCTTAGCGCTGTCTTGGCAGAGCAGGGAGAACGCTGGTAACTATGATAAACAGCGCGGTATCCGGGCAGCGCACGCTGCTTGGATACCCGCTGTTTATCATAGTTACCTGTGTTCTCCCTGCTTACAGGCAGTGCTAAGCAGGGAGAACGCTGGTAACCATGGTAAATGCCGGGTATCTAGGCAGCGTGCGCTGCCTAGATACCCGGTGTGTACCATAGTAACCAGCCCTGTGAGGTCACAGATCGCTGGTTTCTCGTGGTCACACGCAGCGATGCGTGCTGACCAGCGGGAAACCAACGATCAAAAAATGACCCGCAGCACTTTGCAGCGATCAGCGACCTCACAGCAGGGGCCTGATCGCTGCAAAGTGTCACACAGCACGACATCGCTGGAGAGATCGTTGTAACGTCACAGTTACAACGATCTCGCTAGCGAAATCGTTATGTGTGACTGGGGCTTTAAAGTGAATCTCTCAGCAGGTTTTAGCTATGTCATCTGACAACATAACTCTGAATCCAATGATATATCACATAGATTACAGTTTGCAGCCATTCTGACCCAATCAAATAATTTAACTTCATTAACACAACAGAGCTGAGAGATGCCACTGGCCACATCAGGCTTCCTATAGACAGGTAGGTGTCAATCACAGCAGGGGGCGTGTCAGACTGTCCTGTGTGTGACTTTGTAGTCCTGTAATGGTAATTATCAGGTAATAAAGCCTTTAGATTATGTAAACAATTACACTGACCCTGACATCTTTCATTAGAGAATAAAAAAATGTTTGATAGAAAGCATACAACTGTCTGTAGTATAAGAAAAATAATGTACTATTGGTAAATAATAGAGATCGTTCACTTTTGGGGCCTTTTTTTCCAAATTGCATTGTTACCAATTGATTTTATTACACAATTTTACCATTTACTTTCTATGGCCTCTTGTTAACATCAACAGCCTTTACAATAACTAAAAATCTATCAGTGAACTCATTCTCATGGTTTAACAGGGAGTTTGTATTCATTTGCTGTTCTTTCTCTGAGATTCTCTGAACTGATTAATGACCACTGACCACATCAAAGATGAATGTGAAGGGAAATAAAAAAGCCTGTAAAAGTCTAATGACTCCGTTTTTTTAATGAAACACAATTGCATAATCGATTTTTAGCACTAAATAAATGCAATTAAGCTAAAATTGCCAAAAGCAATAATTTCCCCCAAATTTGGACAATTCCTTTAAGCCTTTTGGCTTATTAGAGAACCATGATTCCTTCCTCTGTACTTCTTTTAGTTATTCCCCTACTAACACATTAGAATGTGTATATAATAGTGCTGAGCGAGCACTACCATGCACAGATGCTCGGTACTAATAAAAGCTGGACGCTCGGATGGGCGCAAGCCGTGTCCGAGTATAATAGAAGTCCCATTGACTTCCATAATTACTCGGGTACTTAATTTGAGCCTGCCTGATCGTCCAACTGCTCATTACAATGAGTAATGAGTGAGCAATGCCATGCTTGGTACTCATAAAGAGCAGTTGGACGCTCGGATTTTGTGCAATTCGATTACTAAGTATAATGGAATTCAATGCAGAACTCAAGCATTTTTAGAAGCAGATTTACCCATTGACTTCATTCATACTCAGGTACTTAAATTGAGCCCATCCAAGCATCCAACTGCTCATGATGATGAGTGAAGAGCAAGCATTACTACGCTCAGGTGCTCGGTACTTGTAAGGAACAGTTGGATGCATGGATGGGCATGAGTCGTGTCCTAGTATAATGGAATGGTTTACTCAAACATTTTTACCAGCACATTTTACCATTGACCTCCATCATAATCGGGTACTTAAATCGAGCCCATACAAGAATTCAATTGCTCATAACGATGAGTGAAAAGTGATGAGCAAGCACTACCATGCTCAGATGCTCTTTACCCGTAACGAACAGTTGGATGCTTGGATGGGCATAAGTCATGTCCTAATTTTCCATTGACTCTCATTACACCCGGATACCTGATTCAAGCCCGTCCGAGCGTCCAACTGTTCATTAGAATGAGTGATGATCAAGCATTACCTTGAATGGGTGCTCAGTGCTCGTAACGAGCAGTTGGAGACTCAGATGGATATTATACCGAGTAAAATGGAAGTCAATGAAAAACTCAAGCTAATAACCTGGTGAAATGTAATATCCACATGGCTGGACACCTTTGTTATCTTTGTCTGCATCTAAAGCCGAGCAAGAGCTTTTACTTTTATTATACACAGTCGACGAGTAGCACCCATCTCAGCATCCAACTGCTTGTTACGAGTACCAAGCACCCAAGCATGGTAGTGCTCTCTCATCATGAAGATAACTACATAAAATTCAGCATATCAGATTTTTAGTACCAAACTCAGTCACATAATATATGATAGAGATAAGATAAGACTTTGAATAAGAATAGTCTATCCTTCTATTAAAATATCTTTCTGTATGTGGCAATTACCATGCATTCGAGGCATATGTATATTTTAACTGTCTGGAACACACTTCCAATTCTAAGGTTGCTCCGTCTTCTTGAAATTATCTCTGTTGCATTGTTAGGCAGCATTCACTGAGTCTCTTTCACACTCCTAATTGGAAAGGAGGAATAGATTTGGAAGCCTGGTTAAGTGATGTGTCGAGTCAGATAACTGAACAGCTAAGTGATTGATCACTTGGAAGAGACCAGACCATGTTTTCTTTTGGTTTTCTGAATAACAATGAAAATGAAAAAAAAATTGAAAAATGAATACAGAGTAACAGTGGAAGATTGTCAAATCACATGAATGGGGGTAACTAAAATATCCAGTTTTAAGGGAATATGACAAATTGCTCCAATGTCAAGTCAATTATGACAGATTTCAATTACACAAAAAGTGAAGATATGTTTATTGAATAAAAAAGGAGCTTGATAGGGTCTTATCTGAAGTATAAGTAGAATTCAAGAAATTGGAGGTGGTCTCCAGCATCGGTTGTGTGAGACTCAACTACAAACCAGGGTTGTGAAGTCAGCAAGCCAAACATCAAACTCCGACTCTTCAATTTCCCTGAATCTAACTCCAACTTCACCAAAATGGACACCGACTCCACGACTTCGACTTCACAACCATGGCTGTGAAGTCAGTAAGCCACACATCTCTGGATACTCAATTTCCCTAAATCCGACTCCGGCTTCACCCAAAATGGGCACCAACTTTGACTCCACAGCCCTGCTGCAAACACATCTAGATGACTGCTGTAGACACTTGGACTATGCAATCTGAGAAGAGTTAAGCCTATACTGCCCAATGAAGAGACATGAGAACATGATTACTTCAATGCGATTTATTATAGATTCCATCACGTTTCAGAGTAAACCAGCCATACATATCTTACGTGACTAAGGAGTTAGTTTACTATGAAACGATTTGAAATTAGTAAATAGCATTGAATAAATACTGCTTTCATGTATCATCATCGAGCAGCATAGATTTAACCTTTTCCTTTCATCTGAATTATTATTTTATAGAAATCCAAGTAATAGTGTTCCTATGATCCGCGCTGCTGTTTCAGGGAAAAAGGACCACACGAGGTCTTGATGAAATGGTGTTTAATCCCAATGTGTTTCGGATGCTGTCCCAGTTCCTTCACCAGGGGTACAAACAGGACTATACATTGCGGCAACAATAAATACCAGCATGAGGGCGTCAAACAATTAACGACATCATCATGACGTCAGATGTGGATGGGCATGATGACGTACAATGAAATAAGATCCCGGGATATACATTAGTACAAAACACATTATTTGAGATGTCAACACATTGATAACATAATTGAAAAGCACTTTTAGGTATGAATATAAAAATAATAAATGTTCTTTCAATTTGAACAGCAGAAATCAGATGATGTCGTTAATGGTTTGGCGTCCTCATGCTGGTATTTATTGTTGGCGCAATGCACAGTCCACTTTGTACCCATGATGAAGGCGTTGGGACAGCACGTTGGGATTAAACACAATTTCATCAAGACCTTGTGTAGTCCTTTTTTCCTGAAACTGCAGCATGGATCGTAAGAGTACTATTACTTGGATTTCTGTATACATGACACTTTGCACGTGGGAGTGCGGATCCAGCAGCAGCTGTATGGACGCATACACCAGTTGTGGGTTTACACAACTGGCCCAGGTGACCATATGCAATCTTAAGGGTACAAAGTGTCCCTACAGTAAGACCTATTGCGCTCTGTGTTGTGTTTCACTATAGATATTCAAAATAATTATTTTATGTCTTTTTTAAAATGTGCTTCCCTATGACTTCAACAATTCTTGACTGAATACCCCTTTATTTAAGAAGAGGAGCCTAAAGTCCCAGCTCCAAGGATCCCACGAACCATTTCCCCTTAGTACAGGCGAGAAAAATGACCAATAAAAATTGAACTGATGAAGCACAATAGGTCCTATCTGAGTCTACAGGTAGAGGTGTTGTCCTATATACTCACCTTGGTGGGAAAAGGACAGATATAAAATAAAGGCTGCTACAATTCCACTGGCTTATACGAACCTAAAAAAAAAGTATTGACCTGCACTGAAATCAAGGAGATATTGCTATGGCTGCTTATTAGAACACAAGAAAAGATATGGAATGTAAGGGAGCACAACACTATTTTATAAAAAGTGAAAACACAAATAAATTTTACTTAACACATACGTGGACAATAATTTAAAAACATTTAAAACAAAAACATAAGTATGGGGGACCTCATAAGGGGAACATGGTGTCAGACAATAAATTCTGGATGCGAGTAGTTCAGCACATGGTACATGGGTGAAGCAATGTACAAAGCAATGACATAGGTACAATTATCCAATAGCATCCGGTCACATGCAGGTACGGAGAAAAATATAGAAGTGATCCAACAGAGTCATAGGTCAAATGGTACAAAGCATAAATGTATAATTCATTGGACAAGGGGGCAAAAGGTGTGCAAAAAGCTAAATACACCCATTTGTATTACGGTATATTCAGAAATGTTACAAACTATACAAGTGTAAACTATTGCCCCTTTGACACTAGCGTTTTTTAAAAATTGTGGCAGATCCAGCAGATTTACCGCATCTGCTGCCTAACAGCCACACTTGCGGCAAGACCCATGCATTGTCTATGGGGCTTGCGGCAAGTGCGGTATAGCCACGGTCCCGGTACTTGCGGCAGTTGCGTCCATGAAAAAAAACGTGGTCAGCAGCGATTTTTTTTGCAGCCGCAACTGCCGCAAGTGCCGGAACCATGGCTATTCCGCACTTGCCACACCTGCCGCAAGCCCCATAGACAATGCATGGAGCTTGCCGCAAGTGCGCAGCTAGTACGGCCGTTAGGCGGCAGATGTGATAAATCTGTCGGATCTGCCGCAATTTGTAAAAAACGCTAGTGTGAAAGGGGCCTTAAACTGTTGTGGTTGCAACACAAATGTGGCAGATGGTATTTCTCACTATGTAAGAAAGTGGCAAGGTATACTCAACTATAATACGTGATACCAAATGATTGGGACCGAGGCATCAGCTGTATGTAATCAGGTGCCACCAGCACGTGCCCAGTATTGCCCAAATACATTGCTTGTCACTCATACAGTCATAGAGCTTCAGAGGTCATAGTCTCTCACTGACTATGACTTCTAGATCTCTATGTCTGTATGGGTGACTGGCAATTATTATTCCTTCTCTCTTGATAACATTCATGGATACTCTCACTGTCTGGGTTCCATATTTTAACCTCCTGATCCACTCTGTCTACATTTCTTGTGCTAAAAAACACTGAGCACTGTGTTAGTGGGCATTACTGGGCATATACTACTGGCATCTGGTTACCTGTAGCGGATACCTCTGTTCCAGTCATTTGGCATCACCTATTATAGTGGAGTATACCTCGCCATATTACATGTCTGTGGTCTACACTTACATAGGGGCAAATATATTGTTATACATCACAATGTCCTACTCCCTGAGCTCTGTACCATTTGATCTATGACTCTCTGTACCTGCATGTGATCGGCTGCTATTGGGTTACTGTACCTATATCATTGTTTTGCCCATTAATTCACCCATGTACCATGTGCTGTACTATTCACGTTCCAGAATTTATTAATGTCTGGTACTATGTTCCCCTTTGTGAGGTCCCTCATACATATGTTTTTGTTTGAAATGTTTTAAAATATTGTCCGCACGGTGGTAAATAATATTCACATTGTATTCACTTTTATATAAAATAGTGGTGTGCCATGTCTATTCTCATGTTCTAGAGCTCGTACCTTGGCCTGATGAGCACCCATTAATTATTATCCTTGATATTTGGGGTACACCTTGACTTTTCTCTCTACGCATTTCGAAGCCTCGGACTTCATTAGAGACTTCGAAATCCATAAATTCAATAAGCAGCCATTTTAAACCACATAAATCTATTTCTCCTTGATACTTGAAACTACATGTTTTTTCTCTTCTTCCCCTATTTCTAAAACCATACGGCAATTTTTTTCCTTTTAAAGAAATACAAAAAAAAAAGAAAACAGAACGCTCAGGGAAGCAGCCGAATAACGTAAGAGCTAAAGCTGGCCACTTTTGATGAAAGGTCCCCTTTAAATGCTCACGTACAAAATTCATAAAAAAAAACTTTTACAAAATTGTCATGTATAATATTTTATAAATGTTCAATTTTAAAATTGCACAAAAATATGGATATTTAATATGTAATACTTAATAGTAATAAAAATAATAAAAATAATAAATATGTAATATACAATTAATATAATAATATCAAAATATACCAATTTCTTTTGATAGAGTTAATTTGGTGTATGAGCTTGCTAAATGGTGCAAGTCTTTTTTTCATTTTGCCTTCCTTCCCCCGGAGACGGCCATATTGACCCCTGGAAACACATTCATAGTGTGATTTTAGCATTCAACCTAATCAGCAGCTTCAAATATCCAATAGGCAGATCTGAAACAGCAGCAATAGATTGGAAGACATCGCCCTCCTGCTGTGCCTCATACGAGGATTCAGCTCCACGACTCTCTCCACGACGCCATCCATGTCTATGAGTTAAAATAATAAGATGCCATAAATTGTTGTTGCCCCTTTACTGCCTTGCACATAAGATAATTGCTTTACGAGTAAGCTGAATTAGTAAATGGCACTCGCAGGCATTTTCCTCCTAAAACATTCCATGTGTTTAATGCTCATTAAGAGAATATTTGAGACTTCTGGCAAATTAAGCCGAACTGTATAAACTACTGGAGTAGATTTTTATCAAAGCTTGTGACATTTGATGTTAGAAATCTTTTTTGTGATGAGAATAAGTTAACTGTTTAAAAGGAATCTGTCAGTATGAGGACAGGCAGAGACCCTGATCCAGCTTGCTCAGCAATTTGTAGTAAGTTTCATATAATGAGTGTTTTATCATCAGCACATTATCACTGCAGGGCTAGGAGTCTCATGCCAGGCAGTCCAGTTAATCTGTGCAACCCCGCCCACCCCACTGATTGGTACAGTGTGCACAGGTGTGTGTGTGTGTGGTATTATACAGGGATCAGCATTCCGAACATCTATGGCAGAGAAAACTGAGACTTTATCAAAAATTAGCAAATAGAATAATAAGTGGCACATTTCTGGTATCAGGCTCATTGCCCTTACAACATGTTGATCTCAGATTCCATAGAAAAATCTGCTGGGATATTCCATTTTGGAATGTGTTAAATAACAGAGTCATTATTGTACTGTTTTATTGCATTGACATTTATATATTTTATTTATTTTTTTTATTAAATTTATATTTTATTTTTAAAATAATAATAATAATAATAATAATAATAATAGTGAGAATTAGAAGAATTGTGAAAAAAAACGAAGAAGCAGAAGGTGAGCATGATGAAGAATTGTGAAAGAAGAATTATGAAGGAAGTAAAATAATTATGAAATAATAAGAATTATGGGGAAAAAAAAGAAAAACATGATTATGTATGACAGAAGAATTATGAAAGAGAAGGAAAGAAGGAGAGAAGAAGAGGAGAAAGAAGAAAGAAAGAAGAAGAGAAAGAGAGAAGAGAAAAGAGAAGAAGAAAAAAAATAGAAGAAATGAGAAGAAGGAGAGAAGAAAAATAGAACGAGGAAATAAGAAGAATATAAAGAAGAAGAAGAGAAGAAGAAGAAAATATAAGAAGAGAGAAGAAAAAAAATAAGAAAAAGAAGAGAGAGAAGAAGAAAAATAAGAAGGAGAAGAAGAAAAAAAAGAAGAAGAAAGAGGAGAAGAAAAATATGAAGAAGAAGAAGAAAAAAAATAAGAAAAAGAAGAGAGTGAAGAAGAAAGAGGAAAAGAAGAAGGAGAAGAAGAAGAAGAAAAAGAAGAATTACGTATGAAAGAAGAATAATCATCAAAGAAGTAAAAGAATCATGAAAGAAGGATTATGGGAAAAGAAAAAATATGAATAAGAATTACGGTACATATTAAAGACGAATTATGAAAGAAGAGGTAAAATAATTATGAAAGAATAAGAATTATGGGAAAAGAAAAAGAGCATGAAAATTACATATGAAAGATTTTTGAAAGAAGAAAAAGAATTATACATGAAAGAAGAAGATTCATGAAAAAAGTAAAAGAATCATGAAAGAAGAAGAATTATGGGAAAAAAAAAGAACGTGAATAAGAATTACGTATGAAAGAAGAATAAGAAGGAGAAAAAGAACAGCAAGAAATATTATGAAAGAAAAAGAATTATAAAACATGAAGAAGTATTTTAAAAAAAGGAGAAGAAGAGAATTGTTTAATATTTTGCTATCTCAATGACATTGACTGAGACAGGTCACTGAGCTAATGATTGCTTTATGACTCTATACACCAAATGGTATTAGTAATAATATCTGCTCAGGGTGCAAAAAGCAAGCCAACACACATCCCCAGATCCTGGAAAAAAACACCAAAAAAATAGTGTAAAAAGCAGGTTTTTTTTACAAACTTCTGAATTTTTTAACACATGTAAATAAAAAAAACTATACATATTTGGTATCTACGAACCTGTGAAATTATACTGCCAGCTCAGTTTCACCATGTAGTGAACCTGGCAAATTAAAAACCCAAAAAAACATTGCGGAATGGCACTTTTTTGGCAATTTCTCCAAACTTAGAATTTTTTCCCATTTTCCAGCGCACTATGTGATATGGTGTAATTCAAAAGTAAAGCTTGTTCCACACAAAACAAGCCTCATATGGGCATGTAGATGGAAAAAGAAAAACCTTATGGCTCTTAAAAGAAAAGGAGGAAAACACTAAATTATTATTACTATTATTATTATTATTTTATTAATATAGCGCCATTAGATTCCATGGCGCTTTAGATATGTAGTGAGAACACGAGAACAAGTATATTAAGCAAGGACAATCAAATCGTACAGGTACAGTAGGGCAGAGGACCCTGTCCACGAGGGCTCACAGTCTACAAGGGACGGGTGGGGAAACAGTAGGAGGGGGAGGTGCCGAACGTGTGACGGTGCAGCAACCGGGTCTCAGTGTAAGATGTAGGCTTGTCGGAAGCGGTGGGTCTTCAGGTTTCTCTTGAAGGTTCCCAGGGTAGGCGAATGTCTGATATGTTGGGGGAGAGAAAATGTAAAATTGTCCAGGGATGAAGGGGTTAAAAACATATTATTATCACTATTATTGAAGTATGAAAACCAGTATTAAAATTAACATTTAAGGCTATATTATACAGAAAAGTCCCATGAAGACATATCACCATGACCTGCGTTTGGCACAGTCTGGACACACTGGTGGGATCTTCAAGGATATTGCTGAGTAGACTAACTGTTGAAGGATGAGGCTTATTTTGCTTCTAATGATGACAATTTTCTATATTTGTTTGTATTTTGTTGCATTTCCCTTTAAATATTTAAGGTGTATTTTAGTATTTTTTTTTGCAGTATGAGTGGTGTTTGTCATTGGCACCAATTTGATGAGGGTATATCCTAACTAAATATATTAAGTGGGTAAGTAAATAAATATAAAGTAAATAAATTAAATAAATGAACATTAGTTTATTTAAAGTAAATAAGTAAATCAATTGCACATTGCCTCAAAATTGGCGGCATTGGGCTGTGTGGTAAACTGAACATTTTTTTTGTGGTCGGCATAAAGGTACCGTTACACGTTGCAATGGTGAAATGATCTCACTAACGATCTCGGGGGCACGCGGACATCGTTTTGACATCGTTGGTGAGATGTCACATGTGTAGATATCGTGGACAACGCACCAACAATGTGGCGAGCAGCTATCGTTCACACAACCCCGCGAACGATACTTGTTCACTGATGTGTAATGGGCGAAGTTGTGAACGACATCGTTAGCACGGTGTCACACAGAACGATGCAGCAGGTTGGCTGATCGATGATCGTTTGATTTGAGAACATGTTCTCAAGTCTGCAATCAACGATCTATCGATTTATCGTAGTCGTATCTCGGTGTTACATGCAACGACGTTCTAACGATGTCGTTTGAACGACTCCAAACCCGTGACGTTTCAGCGATATCGTTCATGATATCGTACTGTGTAACTGGGCCTTTAGGCATACCTGTGCAATAATCATGTGTCTGATCAGCATCTGGATATGGCCACCTGTGAGGTTGATGAATTATCACGCGAAGGATAAGTGTACAATAGGGCGGTGTTCACATATCCAGCAATCATCCATTAGATCAGATCCAGCAGCAATCCATTGTGCAAATATGACTTTTTCTTTGCTCTGTTTTGAAACAACTTTTTGCAAGATCTGATTTTTTAACATTGGAGTCTATGGAGATCGGATCCAGTAACTGATTGCTATTAATCTGTTATTTATCTCTCATTTGTAAAGGATCCTTTTTTTTACAGAGATGAAAAGTAAATAGAGAGGGGGCGCAATGTGAGAGTAGCTAGTCATAAGTTTATAGCACATAAAGGCCGATAGGCTACTCGCCCACTACTCGCCCACCCCTGCAGAACCCCAGTTGAAGCATTGGGAATAAGTTTGCCGCTGATGCCCAAATCCTCTGGTTGATGTTTCCTGCTGTCACCGCTCCTGCGTCGCTTGCGGGTCGAGTCGCGTGACCGGCTGGTTGACGAGCGTGCTACCTGTTGCCGGGCGATGCCAGGTCCTTCTAGCCACAATCCTTGAATGTTTAACAGCTCGGAGCTGCTCCTGCCACTGATCACTCAGCGAGGGAATGGAAACATAGAGATGTTTGTAGTGGCAGTCTAATGGAGCGCTGGTGTAAGGGATGGACATTAACAAGGTTTTAGTAAATCCAGCAAACCTTTATTGCTCTCTGTATGTCCACTATGTGTTTCAACAGTAACCCTGTCTTCGTCAGGTGGTACCTCATTTAGACAGTGTTAACTGTTGAAACGTGTAGTGGACGTAGAGAGGGCAATAAAGGTTTGCTGGATTACTAAAACCTTGTTAATGTCCATCCCTTACACCAGCGCTCCACCAGACCGCCACTACAAATCTCTATGTTTTTTACATACAGGATCAATTTGAAATGGAAAATAAATTGGAATCAGGTAACAGATACATTTTCCACAGACTCTAATGTTAAAAAAACGAAAACTGAAAAAAATCAATTTTTGCAAAACAAACAAGAATAGTTGAGTTTGCTGAACAGCATGGTACTGGATAAGTAAACTTAGGTTGAGTTCACATGTCCAGTATGTATCTGTTAGAATAGATTCTAGAGAAATCCACTGGAAGAAAGGTTGCGCACAATCCTTTTTTTTAACATTGGAGTCTATGGAGAACTGATCCGTTCCAAATGCAAGATATATAGAGGCTAAATAGCAATCCGTTAACAGATCAATTCTCTATAGATTTCAATGTTAAAAAAACAGATCCTACAGAAATCAACGATTGAAATATGGACAAAAAAGTTGTGTTTGCAGAACTTTTTTGCCAGGGGATCTCTGCTGGATCCGTGCTAACGGATGATTACTGGACATGTGTACTTGTGAACAATATTTGATAGGAAAAGGCCTTTTTGAGTTAAGCTCATTGTAAATGGGAACAAAAACTAAAGTGTTGTGTAGTGATGGGCGAAACCAAACTGTTAAATTTGTGATCCCTACTGAACACCTAGAGTTTGTGCACGGACTCCGAACATGGAGTACCCTGAGAAGTCCGTGTAACTGTTCATGTTCTGCTAGGGGGGCTGCAAATGGATGCAAAATGGCGATTAAAGCAGGTGAATCATACTTACCAGTCTCTGCACTGCGGCTGCACTACTTCAAGGTCTGCTAATTAAGCCTCATAAATATTCACTGCATCCCCCACGTACCCTCTGTGCTGGCACATGTGATTGGTTGCCATACACATTAGCCTATGTCAAGCAAGCTGCCGTGATGTTAGTGTAAAAATAATTAATTGAAAAAATGCTGTGGGGATCCCCCATATATTAATACACAGTGCAGATAAAGCACATGCCTGCGAATTGGTGCCTCAGTCGTGTGCAGTATGTTGGACTTGTATTAAAAGATGGTGGACCCCACATTTAGCTTTTTTAAAATCATTTCAATAAATAATTGAAAAAAAACAGCATGGGGTCCCCCCCAATTTTGAAATTTAGCCAAGATAAAGCCTACGGTTGGAGGTTAGTATTCTCACTCTGGGGAGGACTATAGTTATTGTCCACCAGCGTAAGAATAGCGGCCCGTAGTTGCTCCAGAAATTGCACATCCATTACATGTGCCACATTGTGCACTTTACTCGACTCACCCCGATTACCCTGGTGGGGTGGAAATTGGGGCAATATTTTTGTTTAAAGAAAGTTATCCTCAATTCCACTGGATATCTAAATCATGTAGCAATTTCAGATATCAAGTTGCATTGAGGTTTCCATTGATGAAGAATGGCCCCACTATCTTTGTACCCCATATACCACACCATGCCATCAATTTTTTTGTTCCAACAGTCTTGGAGGGATCTATCCACTGTGGGTTAGTGTCAGACCAATAGCGCTGGTTTTGTTTGTTAACTTCACCATTCACACAAAAGTTTTCCTCATGCCTCATCTGAAGGCAATTGTCTATGCTGTGAAGATACGAGATGTGCAGCATCTGAAACAACGGATACTGGAAGCATGTGCTAGCATTTCTTCTGCAGTGTTGCTATCAGTGTGTCAAGAGTGGAAGAAGAGGGTTGCATTGACAATCCAACACACTGGGCAGCACTTTGAACACATTTTATAAGTGGTCGTAAACATGTAAATAACTCATGAAAGAATAAAGTTATGTTAACACCAAGCACACCATTGTTTTACTTATGAAATTCTCAATAAGTTTGATTTGTCACATGACCCTCTTCCCATTGAAAAAAATAAGGTTTGATCCAAAATGTCTGACTTCAAAATGGCTGCCATGGTCACCACCCATCTGGAAAAGTCTTCCCCCTCCCCTATACTAATGGGCTACAAACAGGAAGTTGATATCACCAACAATTCCCACTTTAATTAGGTGCATCCATATAAATGGCCCACCCTGTATATACTGCATATGTATATACATATATACTGTACATATATGCATATATGCTTATCTAATATATAATTACCCTAAGGCACTTCCGTCATATTCGGCGCTACTTCCGTCGTCGTGTCCGTGGCTGCCTCCCAAAGCCTAACTCGCAAAGCCTAACTCACAAAGCCTCACTTGCAATGGCACTCGCAATGGCTTTGCGAGTCCTAGCAGAATAGGCTTCAGTGACTTGCAAAGCCTCACTCGCAATGGCTTTGCGAGTGTTCACTGAATACGCTCCACTGTCAGTCACAGCTTCACTTGCAATGTCCGGGAGATAGATACATCTTTCTCTCTCTCTCTTCCGCCCGCTCCTGCGGGCCCCCTGCCGCTGCTCCTGCCCCCCCGCGGGTCGTCCTGCCCCCCCGCGGCTCCTGCGGCCCCACCGCGGGTTGTCCTGCCCCCCCGCAGCTCCTGCGGGTCGTCCTGCCCCCCCCGCGGCTCCTGCAGGCCCCCCCGTGGGTCGTCCTGCCCTCCCGCGGCTCCTGCGGGCCCCCCCCCCTGCTTGCTTCTAATAAAAAAAAAAAAAAAACCTCATGGATACTCACCCGGAGCGCTCCATCTACGTCCTCTAGCTCCATGCCTTGAGGACCTGTGGTTGCCTGGGAAACCGATCAGCTGATTGCTTTCCCAGGCAACCACAGGTCCTGCAAGCTGGCACACGGGTGTGTATGCTCTCATCCATCCTGCCCCTACCCCTGCCACCACCATCCTGCCCCTAACAGCCACCGGCTCCACCCTGCCCCCCCCTCTCCCCTCCATAGACCCCCCCCACTCTATCCTGCCCCCCCCAGCTCCATCCTGCCCCCCCACCGGCTCCATCCTGCACCCCCCGCCCGCACCATCCTACCCCCCCACTGCCTCCATCCTGACCCCCCCCCCACACCAGCTCCATCCTGCCCCCCCGCCAGCTCCATCCTGCCCCCCCCACACCAGCTCCATCCTGCCCACCCACCGGCTCCATCCTGTTCCCCCCACGCCACCTCCATCCTGCCCCCCCCACACACCAGCTCCATCCTGCCCCCCCCCGCCTCCATCCTGCCCCCCCCACCGCCTCCATCCTGCCCCCCCCCTCGGCTGCATCCTTCCCCCCCCAGCTGCATCCTGCCTCCCCCCCAACAGCTCCATCCTGCCCCTCCACACACACCAGCTTCATCCTGCCCCCCCACTGCCTCCATCCTGCCCTCCCGCCAGCACCATCAGCCCCCCGCCCCCTCCACACTGCCTCCCCCCCTCGGCTGCATCCTGCCCTCACCCCCTGCATCCTGCCCCCCCCCCGCCGGCTCCATCCTAACCCCCCCGACCCCCTCCATCCTCCCCCCCCAGACCAGCTCCATCCTGCCCCCCCCACACTGCCTCCATCCTGCCCAGTTCGCTCCATCCTGCCCCCCCATCCTGTCCCGCTCCCTCCATCCTGCCCCGCTCACTCCATCCTGCCCCCCCTCCACGATCCTGCCCCACTGCCTCCATCCTACCTCGCTGCCTCCATCCTGCCCTGCTCACTCCATCCTGCTACCACTCCACCCCCCTTCACCATCCTTCCCCCCTCCGCCAGCTCCATCCTGCCCCCCCCGCCTCCATCCTGCCCTGCTCCCTTCATCCTGCCCCCCTGTCACCATCCTTCCTCGCCAGCACCATCCTGCCCTCCCCGCTGGCTCCATCCTGCCCCCCCTGCCGCCTCCATCCTGCCCCCCCCCTTGGCTGCATCCTGCCCCCCCGCCGGCTCCATCCTAAACCCCCCCGCCGGCTCCATCCTGCCCCCCTGCCGCCTCCATCCTGCCCCCCCCCTCAGCTGCATCCTGCCCCCCCCGCCGACTCCATCCTAAACCCCCCGCCGGCTCCATCCTGCCCCCCCATACCAGCTCCATCCTGCCCCCCCGCCTCCATCCTGCCCCCCCCGCCAGCTCCATCCTGCCCCCCCCGCCAGCTCCATCCTGCCCCCCCGCCGCCTCCATCCTGCCCCGCTCGCTCCATTCTGCCCCCCCGCCACCATCCTGTCCTGCTCCCTCCATCCTGCCCTGCTCACTTCATCCTGCCACCATCCTGCCCCGCTCGCTCCATCCTGCCCCCCGCCACCATCCTGCCCCGCCGCCTCCATCCTACCCCGCCGCCTCCATCCTGCCCTGCTCGCCCCATCCTGCCACCACTCCACCCCCCGTCACCATCCTGTACCCCTAATCCCCCCTGCCAGTTAGCGGTCATGTGACCGATCAGCTGAACGGTTTCCCAGGCAACAACGGCTCCTAAACCCCTGTAGGACCTAGAAGACGAAGGTGGAGCGAGCTGGCGGACAGGTGAGTATCCTCACTGAGGATTTTTTTATTTTTTGAAGGGAGGAGCGGGGGGAGCAGAGTATGCCCATATACCATAGTGCTGCTATACATGTGTTATAAAATTCCACCATATACTATAGTAAAACTCTACATATACTGTTATATACTGTCATATACTATAGTGCTGCTATACATGTACTGTAATGTATCGCCATATACTATAGCGCTGCTATACATGTAATGTAATGTACCACCATATACCATAGCGCTTGCTATACATGTACTGTCATGTACCGCCATATACCATAGTGCTGCTATACATGTGCTATAAAATACCCCCATATACTATAGTGCACCTGTACATATACTGTAATATATTGCCATATACTATAGTGCTGCTATACATGTGCTATACTGTACCGCCATATACCATAGTGCTGCTATATCTAATATATAAAACCCAAAGGCTCACTTCCGTCATTTTTGCCAGCACTTCCGTCAGTTTGTCATCGCCAAAGTCACGTCACCACAGCGCTACACCCGTCCAGAGTGGACCAACATGCCGGCCCTAAGCGGACTGCGACTCAGGAAGCCCCGCCACGCTTACCAACGCCCCTACACTGCCTAAAACAGACATCACGGGCGGGAGACCACCCCCGTGATGTGTGCAGCCTGGAGGAGCAGACGTGTGCTTAATTCTCATGTCGCCGCTCCAGCCTCCTCTCTCTTCACCCCTCCAGCCGCATCTCTCCTCACCCCTCCTGCCTCACCTCTCCTCACCCCTCCAGAGCCACCTCTCCTCACCCCTCCAGCCTCCCGCCACATCATACTCTGCTATCCACAGAGCCGCCTGTATACTCTGCTACCCACAGAGCCCCCTGTAGACTCTGCTACCCACTGACCCGCCTCTATACACACAATTCATTTCACCGCGCTCCCGATGCAATTGCATCGGGCCCCTGACCACTGCACTCTGGCCCATCCACTCCACTCTGCCCCTGACCACTGCACTCTGCCCGTGACCACTGCACTCTGCCCGTGACCACTGCACTCTGCCGTGACCACTGCACTCTGCCCCTGACCACTGAACTCTGCCCCTGACCACTGCACTCTGCCCTAAAGCAGACTTTTAGCCACTGAGCCTCCGTATACTCTGCTAACCACTCAGCCGCTGTATAGTCTGCTAACCACTGAGCCCCCGTATACCCTAATAACCATAGGCTAGAATACCCGATTCTTTAGAATCGGGCCGCCATCTAGTATATTAATATAAATATATAAACACAACAGAAGTTTTGCATCTATAAGTCTATATCTATCTATCTATCTATCTATCTATCTATCTATCTATCTATCTAATAACTAGAAAAAATTCTCTGCAGCACTCAGCTACTACCAATGACGTACAAATGCTAACAAGCTATATGTATATGAGAAAAAAGTTTAAAAACTTACGTTTTTTCCAAAAAACTCAAAAATCTTGTTTTTTTATTACTGAAGTTCTTAGTACATACATTGGCCAATGTCTGTTTGCTCATCGACTGCGACAAAGTGACTTCAACGTAAAAATACGTAAGTTTTTAAACTTTTTTCTTATATACATATAGCTTGTTAGCATTTGTACGTCATTGGTAGTAGCTGAGTGCTGCAGAGAACTTTTTCTAGTTATTTGACCCAGCGTCCCTGCTGGCACCAGTTCACATTTAGTCTGTGAGTGCTGTGCAGTTTTTTTCTTTTTTGTATCTTATGGAGTTGCTGGCTCCTTGCTGCAATTAGCACCCTCATTGCCTGCTGGTGATCTAGGGTCGAGATGGAGTCTGCCCACTGAGAAGAGGGGGGGTGGACAAGGAGGATAGGGATATCAGCGTAGGACTCATCGGACCTGAAGTCACTTTGTCGCATAATGATTTTTATGTCAACTAATAATTTTCTCCTTCAATATTTGCTTTCGTCAAAAAATGCTCCCTTTGCAGCATCTATAGCGTTGCAGACCTTTTGCATTCCAGATGTTAATTTCCTGAGGAAATCTTGAGAAATTTCACCCCATGCTTCCTGAAGCCCTCCTACAAGTTGGATTGGCTTGATGGGCACTTTTTGCGTACCATACAGTCAAGCTGCTGCCACAACAGCTCAATGGGGTTGAGATCTGGTGACTGTGCTGGCCACTCTATTACAGGTAGAATACCAGCTGCCTGCTTCTTCCCTAAATAGTTCATGTATAATTTGGAGGTGTGCTTTTGGTCATTATCCTGTTGTAAGATTAAATTGGTTCCAATCATGCGCTGTCCACAGGGTATGGCATGGCGTTGCAAAATGGAGTGATAGCCTTCCTTATTTAAAATCCATTTTACCTTGTACAAATCTCCCACTTTACCATCACCAAAGCAACCCCAGCTCATCACATTACCTCCACCATGCTTGACATATGGCATCA
>JARQOC010000010.1:94244298-94261109 GCA_033576535.1 Allobates femoralis | reverse complement strand
AGTGGTCCCTCCACTCCTCTGGTTCGCATAGCAGAGCTGAACTGCTGCTAGCTTCGGTACCAGCAAACCGGCTGTAGATGGGCACGGGATAATTTTGGACCCGCATGTTGAAGCCCGAGAATCGGTTGATTAGGCACCGAGAGTGATGGTGCTCAACCGGGGTAATGGCAGGAAGATGGCCAGGGAAGGCGGCCAGGGGGCCACACGAAACTGTGCAACCCCCTCTCCTAGGTTGCAGAGCTGATGATCTTGCTTCCTTCTCTATTGCAGACTCTTCTGCACACTTGGCAGACTAACTAATTGTTCTAAACTTTTCTTCACACTCTACAACTACACTCCGCCCACCATGACCTTATTGGCCCTCTATGCTAGGTGATGCATGTAGGGTATGGATCTCTGAGTTAACTGTGTGACTGCTGGGTGGGAGAATATAGCTGCTGCAGTTTTGGCTGCAATACCCTCCTGTGACGCACTCGTTGCGGGGCGCCACATGTACACTGCGAAAGTACACTAAGAGTGAAAAAAAGTTGTTAAAAAATAAAAAAAGCATCATACTCATCTTCCGACGCCTGCACTGGGTCCGGAAAACCTCACCTCCAATGTGCGGCAAGGACCTGCCAGTATGATAGCCAATCAGATGGCTGGGAGCGATCTGGCCAATCAGATGGCTGATAGCGATCACATGGTTTGTGATGTCCGGCCATCTGATTGGCCAGATTGCTCCCAGCCATCTGATTGGCTATCAGACTGGCAGGACCTTGCCGCACATCGGAGGTGAGGTTTTCCGGTCCCAGTGCAGGCGTTGGAAGGTGGGTATGATGCTTTTTTATTTTTTAACAACTTTTCTTCACTTTTAGTGTACTTTCGCAGTGTATATACAGTGCCTACAAGTAGTATTCAACCCCCTGCAGATTTAGCTGGTTGACACATGCGGAATTAACTTGGCATTGTGACATTTGGACTGTAGATCAGCCTGGAAGCGTTAAAAGTTAATTCAGAGGGTCATTTATTATTCAACCCCTCAAACCACCAGAATTCTGTTTGGTCCCCCTAAAGTATTAAGAAGTAGTTCAGGCACAAATAACAATGAGCTTCACATGTGTGGATTAATTATCTCTTTTGCCAGCCTTTTCTGACTATTTAAGACCCTCCCCAAACTTGTGAACAGCACTCATACATGGTCAACATGGGAAAGACAAAGGTGCATTCCAAGGCCATCAGAGACAAGATCGTGGAGGGTCACAAGGCTGGCAAGGGGTACAAAACCCTTTCCAAGGAGTTGGGCCTACCTGTCTCCACTGTTGGGAGCATCATCCGGAAGTGAAAGGCTTATGAAACTACTGTTAGCCTTTCACGGCCTGGACAGCCTTTGAAAGTTTCCTCCCGTGCCGAGGCCAGGCTTGTCCGAAGAGTCAAGGCTAACCCAAGGACAACAAGGAAGGAGCTCCGGGAAGATCTCATGGCAGTGGGGACATTGGTTTCAGTCAATACCATAAGTAACGTACTCCACCGCAATGGTCTCCATTCCAGACGAGCCCGTAAGGTTCCTTTACTTTCAAAGCGTCATGTCAAGGCTCGTCTACAGTTTGCTCATGATCACTTGGAGGACTCTGAGACAGACTGGTTCAAGGTTCTATGGTCTGATGAGACCAAGATCGAGATCTTTGGTGCCAACCACACACGTGACGTTTGGAGACTGGATGACACTGCATACGACCCCAAGAATATCATCCCTAAAGTCAAGCATGGTGGTGGCAGCATCATGCTGTGGGGCTGTTTCTCAGCCAAGGGGCCTGGCCATCTGGTCCGCATCAATAGGAAGATGGATAGCACGGCCTACCTGGAGATTTTGGCCAAGAACCTCCGCTCCTCCATCAAGGATCTTAAGATGGGTCGTAATTTCATCTTCCAACAAGACAACGACCCAAAGCACACAGCCAAGAAAACCAAGGCCTGGTTCAAGAGGGAAAAAATCAAGGTGTTGGAGTGGCCTAATCAGTCTCCTGACCTTAACCCAATTGAAAACTTGTGGAAGGAGCTCAAGATTAAAGTCCACATGAGACACCCAAAGAACCTAGATAACTTGGAGAAGATCTGCATGGAGGAGTGGGCCAAGATAACTCCAGAGACTTGTGCCGGCCTGATCAGGTCTTATAAAAGACGATTATTAGCTGTAATTGCAAACAAGGGTTATTCCACAAAATATTAAACCTAGGGGTTGAATAATAATTGACCCACACTTTTATGTTTAAAATGTATAAAAATTCAACTGAGCAACATAACTTTTTGGTTTGTAAGATTTATGCTTCTGTTAATAAATCCTACTCTCGTTTGCAGTTTGAAGGCTCTAACTTATTGGCATCTTATCAAACCAGCTAAATCTGCAGGGGGTTGAATACTACTTGTAGGCACTGTATAGATACCCTGCGAAAGTAAAAGGACTACTCAATATTCCCGAGTAATCACAAGAAACTCGGCCAGTAGCGAGTAGCCCGAATATCGTTACTATTCGGCGAGTTTTGAATAGTAACGATTATACTCGCTCATCCCTAGTGCTGACTGTTATACAGACTCCTGTGGTACACCGAAGTGTGCTATATACCCCTCGTGCCTGTATACAGCTAAATTAATCCTTAGAACGACTATTGTGTTGATGGATAGATATTAGAAGCCTGTACACCAGCCACAGATGTGCTGACTGGTATACTGCCTCTTGTGGTACACCGAAGTGCGCTATATACCCCTCCTGCCTGTATACAGCTAAATTAATCCTTAGAAGACTGTTGTTTTGATGGATAGATAGATATTAGAAGCCTGGATGTGCTTACTGGTATACATCCTCTTGTGGTACACCGAAGTGTACTATATGCCCTGCCTGCCTGTATATAGCTAGATTAGTCCTCAAAAGGACTGTTGTATTGATGGATTTTGTATCCCAGCACCTACACTACCTAAAACACCCAAAATCTGTCCCTAACTCGGCAGCACCTCTCCCTACTCTAGCTGACAATGCGGAGCAGAGTGACGCTGTGCGGTCAGCAAATCACTGTAATGCTACAACTAACATGATTGTGGCATTACAGTGTGTGGCAGCCAATCCCTGCATGTGAAACAAGTGTATTTTGCCAATTACTGATCATGTTTGGTGGATAAGTGAGGCCCACTAGAGGATTCTCCGGTTCCCCTGCCGTCCAGTCGGAGCCTGATTATACACATACTGTAGACTAAGCACACATATAATGGACACCCAATATAAATGCATGAAAAAAGTGACAAAAACACTGCAAAAATCCACAAAAATGCAGCTACATGGGTGTTTGAACACAGCTTATTTACTGCTAGGATAGCAGGTTTTTTTTCTGCAGCAAAATGAGTAAGGCCGGCTTCAGACTGCGTGTCTGATCCGATCCGTAGCTGTCCGCTTGAAGCAGACAGCCGCGGACCGGATCAGCACACAGGACTGGGGGCTATTATGCCCTCCGATCCTGTGTGCAGCCGCACGCAGCTGAACCAGCTGACAGGTCAGGACCGCGGCGCCCGCGGTCCTCACCTATCAGCAGCAGGAACTTGCGTGTGGCTGCACACAGGATCGGAGGGCATAATAGCTCCCAGTCCTGTGTGCTGATCCGGTCCGCGGCTCTCTGCTACAAGCGGACAGCTACGGATCGGATCAGACACACAGTCTGAAGCCGGCCTAAGAGGTGTAACCTGAAGCCTCACTGTTTTGACATTTCATCTTGCTATGACCAAGCCAGATCTACTGTAAGGTATCAGATGACAAGTTCAAGAGGCATGGAGTGGAAAAGAAGTGGCTCATAAGTGGCGTAAGAAGCCACTCTCTGATAAGGCATGTTACAAAGTTTTTTACATTATTCTTTACTATTAATTTTCATAAAGTTTGATGAAACAGTGACCATTTAAAAGAAGAACGCGTGGTGAGTCGTTTTGCATAATCACTAGAGCTCATTTATATTTGTCGGATTTTAGATAAAGTGGATATGGAGTAAGTGTCGTCCTTAATTATATCAGAGCGGCTTTTGAGTGGCGAATTTTAAAACAAAATTATTTGCTCTACTAGATTTAATCTATCAAATTAAGGGGAGACTTTCAGGGAAGGCAATAGTGAATGAGATCATTTACTTTTTTTGAAAAAATGAACTTAGTATTTTTTCCTTTTTTAATATGATATGGGAATTGTAAATAATATAATTACATAGACTTCATAATGAGTCGTCTATATATCTCATGTAGGGATTTTGTCCCAAGATATGTTATTAGATGGGTGGAAGACAAGCAAAATAGGGTCTTAATGATGAAACCTTAGGAAATGGTTGTAATCACTTGAGAAGGCTGTGTCAGACACAACCACTGGTAATAACCTCCCATTCACAGCTGCCATGGCCCCAGCTCTGTGGGTAACTCAGATAGCAGGTGTGAAAGGGTTAAAAAGCCAGGCTGCTGTGGGACAAAGATGAATACTTGATATGTGACTTTAATTAACGCGTTTTGGAGTGTAAACTTCTTCATTAGGATCTTTCCCCTGGGATTATCCAGATGGAGTTTATACTCCGAGAAGTGTTAAATAAAGTCAGATATCAAGGATCCAGTATTCTTCTTTGTCCCATGGCAGCACAGCTTTTTAACCATTTCACACATAATGAATCATCTTTGCACTAAGTTTGGTGTCACATCCCCACTAGAGTCTGCCCAATCAACATCCGCTTCTGTCACCAGGCACCACTGTATTCCCCCTGTAGGTGCTTCTCATGATAGAGAAGTCAGAGCTAGAAACTCTGGAGAGTGCAGGCTCTGCCCATTCACTAGTGTGAGAGTGGCTGGGACCTGCAGAACTTCACAATCTGACAGAGTGGGTGTGTGCTGTCTGGCTGAAGTCATTAACTCCTAAATGTCAGCCTATTGAAAAGCACCACACCCTACTAATACCTTCAGCTTTCTGCTGGAAGCTGCCAGAAGTAGATTTTGGTTTTCCCATCTAGTCGCCGGACTTGGTGTTTTCCTGTGTTACTCCTGTCTGTTTTTTGGACTCTTCTCCTTCACAATTTTGTACCTTACTGCCATCTGGGTTTTCACTTGGCTCTCCAACATCTTTAACACATCCTGATTTTGCCCTTTTCCTGACCTGCTGGCTTTGACCCTGCTTGGCCATTTTCCTTTCTCTTGTCTGCAGCCCTTCCATTGGCAGCAATCTTTTTCACCCCATTGTAAATCCAGATCCCTGTATAGAGATCAAAGGGTGTCAGGGTTTCTCAGGGTTCTTCCTAAAGGAGTGGCTTGTGCCTAGTTTGTAGCCCTTTTGTGCCTTTAACCTCAGATGGACGTCACATATGGTAGCATTAGTGTTGTATGATTTTTTCATTTTTATCTGAAAGTTTCTTGAGAAACGAGATATTAAAGTATGTTTGCAGGCACAAACCTTCATTAAAGGTTTGTGCCTAATAAAGGTTTGTGTCTTTAACCCCTTCATGACCAAGGAATTTTTCATTTTTCATTTTCTTTTTTGCTCCCCTGCTTCCAAGAGCCATAACTTTTTTATTTTTCTGTCAATATAGATATATAATGGCTTGTTTTTTGCAGGACGAGTTGTACTTTCAGACTCTCATTAAGTGATTTTATATGTGATACGCAGCGATATCAAACATGTGTATTTTTTAAATTTTTTAATACTTTTATTGTGAATGGGGGAAAAGAGGGTGATTTCAACTTTATGGTTTTTTCACAGTTTTTTAGCAATGTTATTATATTTAAATGACTTTTTTTTTAAAAAGGGGGTTGGGGAAAAATTTTCCAAAAAAAAAATTTTTTTTGGGGGGCCCCCAAAAGGGGAAAAAATTCCCCCCAAACCCGGGCCCCCCCTTTTTGAAAATTTTTTTTAAAATTTTTAAAACCCCTTTTTAAAAAAACTTTAAAAAATTTTTTTGGGGGGGAAAAAAAAAATTTTCCCGGGGGGGGGGGGGAAAAAGGCCTTTTTCCCCCTTTTTTTTTTCCCCCCCCCCTTTTAAAAATTTTTTTTTTTAAAAAAATTTTTTTTTTTTAAAATTTTTTTTTTTTTTTTCCCCGGGGGGGGGGGTTTTTTTTTTTGGGGGTTTTCCCCGGGGGGGAAAAAATTTTTAACCAAAAAAAAAATTTTTTCCCCCCCTTTTTTTCCCCCCAAAAACCCTTTTTTCCCCCCCTTTTTGGGGGGCCCTTTTTTTTTTTTCCCCCCCCCCCTTTTTTGGGGGGGGGGGGGGTTTTTTTTTTTTTAAACTTTTTTTTTCCCTTTTTTTTCCCCCCAAAATTTTGGAAAAATTTTTTTTTTAAAAAATTTTTTTGGGGTTTTTAAAAAAAAAAAGGGTTTTTTGGGAAAAGGGGAAAACCCCAAAAAAATTTTAAAAGAATTTTTGGGGAAAACCCCCCAAAAAAACCCAAAAAAGGGGTTTTTCCCCTTTTTCCAAAAAATTTTTTTTTTTTTTTTGGGGGGGGGCCCCCCCGGCCAAACCTTTTTTTTTTCCCCCGGGTTTTTTTTTTTTGGGGCCCTTTTTTTGGGGTTTTTTTTTTTAAAAAAAAAAAAAAAAAAAGGGGGGGAAAAATTAAAAAAAAAAAAGGGCCCCTTTTTTTTTTTTTTTAAACCCCCCCCTTTTAAAGGGAAAAAAAATTTTTTTTTCCCCGGGGGGGGGGCCCCCCCAAAATTTTAAAACCCCTTTTTTAAAAAAAAAAAAAAAAAACCCCCCCCTTTTGCCCAAAACCCCCCCCCCCCCTTTTTTTTGGGAAAAGGGGCCCCCTTTTTTTTAAAAACTTTAAAAAACCCCCCCTTTTTTTTTTTTTTTCCCCCCAAACCCCCCCCAAAAATTTTAAAAAAAAAAAAACCCCATTTTTGGGGGGGGTTTTTTTTTTTAAAATTTTTTTTTTTTTTTTTAAAAAAGACCTTTTTTCCCTTTTTAAAAAATTTTTATTTTTTTTTTTTTTTTTTTTAAAAAGGGGGGTTTAAATTTTTTTTTGGGTTTTTGGGGAAAAAAAATTTTTAAATTTTTTAAAACCCCCCCAAAAAAAACCTTTCCTTTTTTTTTTGGGGGAAAACCAAAAGGACCTTCCCCTTTTGGGGGGGGGGGGTTTTTTTTTTTTTAAAAAAAGGGGGTTTTTTAAAAAACCTTTTTTAGGCCCCTTTCCTTTTTTTTTTTCCCCCTTTTTTTCCCCCCGGGCCCCCCGCCCGGCGGGGTTAAAACCCCCCCTTTTGGGGAAAAACCCCCCAAAAGGGGCCCCCCTTTTTCCCGGGGTTTTGGGGTTCCGGGGGGGTTTTAAGGGGGCCCCCCCCCCCCAAAAAAAACCCGGGGGGGCCCTGAACCCCAAACCCCCCGGGGGGGGCCCCCGGGAAAAACCCAAAAAAATTTTTTTTTTCCCCCCCCCAAAAAAACCCCCGGGGGAAAAACCCCCCCCCCCCCCCAAAAAAATTCAAAAAAAAGGCCCCCAAAAAAAAAAAAAAAAACCCCCCAAAATTTAAAAAAAATTTTAAAAAAAAACCCAAAGGGGGGCCCCCCCCCCCCCTTTTTTTTTCTTTTTTTGGAACCCCCCCCCCAAAAAAAAGGGGAATTTAAAAAACCCCCCCCCTTTTTTAAAAAAAAATTTTTTTTTGGGGAACTTTTTTCCCAAAAAAAAAAAAAGGGGAAATAAATTTTTTTTTTAAAAAAAAAAATTTTCCCTTTTAAAATAAAAAAAAAAAAAAAAGGGTTTAAAAAAAAACCCAAAAAAAAATTTTAAAATTTAAAAATTTTCTAAAAAAATTAATAATAAAAAACCCCCTTTTAAAATTTTTTAAAAAAAAGGGTTTAAAAAAAGGGAAAAAAGGTTTTTTTAAAAAAAAATTTTTAAAAAAAATTTTTTTTTTTTTAAAAATTTTTTTTTTTTTTTTAAAAAAAAAAATTCAAAATTTAAAAAAAAAAAAAAACCCCCCCCCCGGGGGGGAAACCCCGGGGGAAAAAAAAAATTTTTAAAGGGGGAAAAAGGGGGGGGGCCCCCCCCCCCCAAAAAAACCCCCCTTTTTTGGGGGGGAAAATTTAAAAAAAATTTTTCCTTTTTCCGGGAAAAAAAAAAAATTTTTTTAAAAACCCCCTTTTTTTTCCCTTTAAAATTTTTTAATTTCTTAAAGGTTTTTTTTTTTTTAGACAAAATTTTTTTTTTTTTAAAAAATTTTTTTGGGTTTTTTTTCCCCCCCTTTCCCTTTTGGGGTTTTTCCCCCCCCCTTTTTTTTTTTAAAAACCCCCCGGGGTTTTTTTTTAAATTCCCCCCCGGGCCCCTTTTTTTTCCCCCCCTTTTTCCCGGGGAAACCCCCCCTTTTGGCCCCCCGGGAAGGGGGGGCCCCTTTTTTTTGGGGGGCCCCCCCCCGGGGTTTGGGGCCCCCGGTCCCCCCCCCCGGGGGCCCCCTTTAGAAATTTTAAAATTTTTTTTGGTTTTTTTTTAAAAAGGGTTAATTTTTTTGGGCCTTTTTTTCCCCCCAAAAATTCCCAAAGGGGGGGCCCCCTTTTTTTTTGGGGGGGAAAACCAAAACCAAAAAAGGGGGAAAAAAAAAATTAAAACCCCCCCCCGGGGGGCCCCCCAAAAAGGTTGGGAAAAAAAAAAAAACCCTCCAAAGGGGGGGGAAAACTAAAAAAAAAAAAAAAAAAACCCTTTTCCAAAAATTTTAAAAAAAAAAACCCCCTTTTTTTTAAACAAAAAATTAAAAATTTTTCCCCAAACCAAAAAAGGTTTTTTAACCCAAAAATTTTCCCCTTTGGGGCCCCCAAAAAATTTTTCCCCGGGCCCCCCCGGGGGGGTTTTTTAAAAAAGGGCCCTTTTTAACCCTTTTTTGGGGGGGGGGGCCCCCCCCTTTTTGGTTGGGGGGGCCCCCCCAAAAAAGGGGGGGGGGGCCCCCCCCACCCCGGGTTTCCCCCCGGGGCCCGGGCCCCTTTTGGGGGGGGAAAAAAAAAAAAACCCCCAAAAAAATTTTAAAAAAATTTTTTTCCCCCCCAAAAAAATTTTAAAAACCCCCAAATTTTTTGGGCCATTTTTTTTTCCCCTTTCCCCAAAATTTTTTTTTTCCCCCCGGGGGTTTTTAAAAACCCAAACAAAAAAATTTTTTTTTTTAATTTCCCCTTTAAAAAAAATTTTGGGTTTTTTAAAAAAAAATTTTCAAAAAATTTTTTGGGAAAAAAATTTAAAAAACCCCCAAAAAAAATTTTTTTTTTAAAATTTTTTTTTTTGGGGGAAATTTTTAATTTTTTTTTTAAAAAAACCCAAATTTGGTTTTTTTCCCCCCCCTTTTAAAAAACCCGGGGGGTTTTAAAATTTTTTTAAAAAAACCCTTTAAAAAAAATTTTTTAAATTTTGGGGGGCCCTTTTGTTTAAAATTTTTAAATTTGGGTTTTTTTTTTTTTCAAAAATTTTTTTCCCCGGGGTTTTAAAAACCAAAAAAATTTTTTAAACCTGGGCGGAAAAAAAAACCCTTAAACCAAACCTTGGGCTTTTTTTTTTAAAAAAAAAAAAGGGGGGTTTTTAAAAAACAAAAAAAAAACCCCTTTTTTTTTTTGGGTTTTTTTTTTAATTTCCTTCCCCCTTTTAACTTTTTTTCCCTTTTTGGGGAAAAAGGGGGGGTTCCCCAAAACCCCTTTAAAAAGGGGGGGGCCCCGGAGGGCCCCCCTTTTTTTTGGGGCCCTTTTTTTGGGAAAAGGGGTTTTCCCAAAAAAAATTTTTTTTAAAAAAAAAAAAAATTTTTTTTTTGGGGGGAAAAAATCCCTCCCAAAAGGGTTTGGGGGGGGGGGGGGTTTTTTTTTGGGGGGGCCCCAAAAACCCCTTTGGGGGGTTTGGCCGGGGCCCCCCCCGGGGCCCCCCCCAAAAATTTTTCCTTTGAAAAAAAAAAAATTTTTTTCCCAAAAAAAAAACCCCAAATTTTTTTTTTTTTTCCCCTTTTTTTTTGGGGGGGGGTTTTTTTTTCCCCCGGGGGGGGCCCCAAAAAAAACCCCCCCCTTTTTTTTTTAAAAAAATTTTTTTAAAAGGGGAAGGTTTTTTTTTTTTCCCTTTTAAAAATTTTTTTTCCCAAAAAATTTTTTTAAAAAATTTTTAAAAATTTTAAAAATTTTTGGGGGGTTTTTTTTTTCCCCTTAAATTTGGTTTTCCCAAAAAAAATTTTAAAAATTTTAAAAAAAAAGGGGAAAAAGGGGGAAAAAAAAAATTTTTTTTTTTTTAAAAAAATTTAAAACCTTAACCCTTTTTTTTTAAAAAAAAAAATTTTTAAAAAAAAAAAAAGGGGGGGAAAAAAATTTTAAAAAAAAAAATTTTAAAATTTAAAAAAAATTTTTTTTTTTAAACCAAAAAATTTTTTTTTTTAAAAGGGCCCAAAAAATTAAAAAAAAATTAAAAAAACCCCCCCAAAAATTTTCCTTTTCCATTTCCTTTAAAAAAAAACCCTTTTTTAAAACCCCCCAAAAAATTTTAAATTAAATTTTTTTAAAAAAAAAATTCAAAAAAAATTTTTTAAATTTTTTTTTTTAAAAATTTTTAAAAACCCCCCCCCCCTTTTTAAAAATTTTTTTAAAAACAAAAACCCGGGTTAAAAATTTTCCCCCCCAAAAAAAATTAGGGGGGAAAGGGGGGCCCCAAAAAAACCCCCCCCTTAAAACCCCCCCCTTTTTTAAAAATTAAATTTTTGGCCCCCCGGGGGGGGTTTTTTTTTAAAAGGGGAAATTTTTTTTTTTGGGGGGGGGGAAAAAAAAATTGGGGGTTTTTTCCCCAAAATTTTTTTTGGGGTTTGCCTTTTTTTTGGGGGGGGTTTTTTTAAAAAAAAATTTAAAAAAATTTTTTGGGGTTTTTTTTTTTTTGGGGGGGGGGTTTTTTTTTTTTGGGGTTTTTTTTTTTTTTTTTTTTTTTTGGGGGGGGGGGAACCCCTTTTTTAAAAGGGGGTTTCCCTTTTTTTTGGGGGGGGTTTTTTTTTTGGGGGGAAAATTGGGTTTTGGGGTTTTTTGGTTTTTTTTTTTCCCCCCCCCGGGTTTTTTCCCCTTTGGGGGTTTTTGGGCCCTTTTTTTTTAAAAAAAAATTTTTTTTTTTTTTGGGGCCCTGTAGGGGGGGTTTGTTTTTTTTTTTTTTGGGTTTTGGGGGGGGCCCGGGGGGGGGTTTCCCGGGGGGTTTGTTTTTGGGCCCCCCGGGGGGGGTTTTTTTTTTTTGGGGTTTTGGGGGGGTTTTGGGGGGGGTTTAAGGGGGGGGGGGGGTTTTTTTTTTTTGGGGGTTTTTTTTTTTCCTTTTGGGGGGGGGTTTTTGGGTTTTTGGTTTATTTGTTTTTTTTTGGGGGGTTTGGGGGTTTTGGTTTTGGGGTTTTTTTTGGGGGGGTTTTTTCCCCCCCCTTTTTTTTTTTTTAAAAATTTTTGGGGGGGGGTTTTTTGGGGGGGGTTTTTTGGGTTTTTTTTAAAATTTGGTTTCCCTTTTGGGACCTTTTTTTTTTTTTTTTTAAGGGGGGGGGTTTTTTTTTTTTTTTTTTTTTTTTAAAAGGGGGAAATTGGGGTGAAGGCCCCCAAATTTTTTTTCCCCTTTTTTTGGGGGCCCCCCGGGGGGGGGGGGGGGTTTTTTTTTTTTTGGGGTTTTTTTGGGGGAAACCCGGGAAAACCTTTTTTTTTCCCCCCCCCCAAAAAAACCCTTTTTTTTTGGAAAAACCCCCAAAGAAAAAAATTTTGGGAACCGGGCAAAGGGGGGGGGGGTTTTTTTTTTTTCCCTTTTTAAATTAAAAAATTTTTTAAAAAATTTTTTTTTTTAAAAAAAAGGGGGGGGAAAAAACCCCTTTTTTTGGGAAAAAAATTTTTGGGTTAAAAAAAGGGGTGGGGTTTTTTTTTTTTTCCCGGGGGGGGGCCCCAAAATTTTTTGGTTTTTTAAAAAAATTTTTAAAAAAAAAAAAGGGGAATTTTTTTTAAAAAATTTCCCCCCAAAAACCCCAAAACCCCGGGCCTTTAAAAATTTTTGGTTTTTGGGGTTTGGTGTAAAAAATTTTTGGGGGGGCCCCGGGGGGGGGGTTTTTTTTTTTTTTTTTAAAAAAAAAAAAATTTTTAAAAAAAAAAAAATTTTTTTTAAATTTTTTTTTTTTAAAAAAAACATTTTTTTTTTTTTTCCCCCAAAAAAAAAAAATTTTTTTAAATTTTTTTTCCAAACTTAAGGGGGCCCCTTTTTCCCTTTTTTTTTGGCCCCCCCCCCCTTTTTTTTTTCCCCCAAAACCCCCCCCTTTTAATAAATTTTTTTTTTTTTTTGGGGGGTTTTTTTTTTTTTTTTTTTTTTTTAAAAGGGGGTTTCCCTTTTTTTTTTTTTAAAACCCGGGGTTTTTTTTAAAATTTTTTTTTTCCCCCAACTTTTTCCCCTTTTTCCATAAAAAAAGGGGAAAACCTTTTTTTAAATTTTCATTTAAAAAAAATTTTTTTTGGGGGGCCCCCAAAAAAAAATTTTTAAAAAAAGGGGGGGGGGGGCCCCCCCCAAAAAAATTTTTCCCCCCTTCGGGGCGGGGAAAGGGGAAAGGGCCCCCTTTTTCCCATGGGGGGTTTTTTGGGGTTCCCGGGGACCCTTTTTTGGGGGGGAAACCCGGGGGGGGGGGCCAAAGGGGGTTGGGCCCCCCCCCCCTTTTTTTTTTTAAACCCAAAAACCCCCATTCCTTTTTGGGGGGTTTTTTGGGTTTTTTTACCTTTTTTTCCCTTTCCAAATTTTTTTTTTTTTTTTTTTCCCAAAATTTTTTTTTTTTTTTTAAAATTCCCCCCTTTTAAAATGCCCCCTTTTTTTTTTGGGGGGCCCCCTTTTAAAACCTTTGGGGGTTTTTTAAAAGGGGCCTTTTCCCCCCCCCCCCCCCCCCAAAAAAATTTCCCCCTTGGGGGTTTTTTGGCGGGGAAAAAAAAACCCCCAAAAAAAAAAACCCCCCTTTTCCCCCCCGGGGGGGGCCCCCCCCCCCCCCCAAAAAAATGGGGGTTTTGTGGGAAAACCCCCTTTTTTTCCCCCATTTTAAAGGGGGGGGGAAAAAAAAAATTTTTTTTTTTTAAAAAAGGGGGAAACTTCCCACCCTTTGGCCCCCCTTTATTTTTTTTTCCCCCCTTTAAAAAGGGTTTTTTTTGGGGGAAAAAAATTTTTTTTTTTTTTTAAAAAATTTTCTTTTTTTTTTTTTTTTTAAAATTTTGGTAAAGGCCCCCCCCCAAAACCAAAAGGGTTTTTTTTAAAAAAATTTGTTTTAAGGTTTTTTCCCAAAAACCCCTTTTCCCCAAAAAACCCCCCCGGGGCCCACCCCCCAAACCCCCCGGGTTAAGGTTTTTTAAAGGGGGGAAAAATTTAAAAAAAAACCCCCCGGGGGGCCCCCCCCCCTTTTTTTTTTTTTTTTTTTCCCCCCTTTAAAAAGGGGGGCCATTTTTTAAAGGGGGAAAAAAACCCCCCAAAAAGGGTTTTTTTTTCCCCCCGGGGGAAAATTTTTTTTTTTGGGGGGTTTCCCCCAAAAAAAAAAAAAAAAAAACCCCCCAAAAAGGGCCTTCCCCAAAAAAAAGGGGGGGGGAAATTTTTTAAAAAATTTTTTTTAAATTTTTTAAAGCCCTTTAAAAGGGGAAAAACTTTTTCCTTTTTTTTTGGGGGGTTTTCCAATGTTTTTAAAAAAACCGTTTAAAATTTTTGGGGGAAAAATTTTTTTCCCAAACAAAAAATTTCCCCCAAAAATTTTGGGGGGAAAAAAAAAAAAAAGGGGGGGGAAAAGGGGGTTTTGGACTTTTTTCCGGGTTTTTTTTTTTAAAAAAAGGGGTTTTAAAAAAAAACCAAATTTAATTTAAAAATTTAAAAAAAAAATTTTTAAAAAAAAAATTTTAAAAAGAAAAAATTTTTTTTAAAAAAAAAATTTTCCCCGGGGGGTTTTTTTTCCTTTTTTTTTTTTAAAAAAATTTTTTTTTTGGGGTTTTTTTTTTTTAAAAAAACCCCCTTTTTTAAAAATTTTAAAAAAAAAAATTTTTTTTAAAAAACAAAAATTTTTTTTTTTTTTCCAAAAAAATTTTTTTTTTGGCCCCCCCCCAAAAATTTAAAATTGAAAAAAAAAAAAAAGTTTTTTTTTTGAAAAATTTTTTTTTTTTTTTTAATAAAAAAAAAAAAATTTTTTTTAAAAAAAAAATTTTTTTTTTAAAAAAAAAAATTTTTTTTTTTTAAATTTTTTTCCTTATTTTTTATTTTTTTTCCCCAAAAAACCCCTTTTTAAATTTTTTTTTCCCCCCCTTTTTTTTGGGGGGAAAAAAAAACCCGGGGAAAAAAAATTTTGGAAAAAAAAAAAAAAATTTTTTTTAAATTTTTCCCCCTTTTTCCCCTTTTTTTTTCCCCAAAATTTTAAAATTTTTGGGTTTGGAATAAAAATTTTTTTTTTCCCGGGGTTTTTCCCCAAAAAATTCTTTTAAAAAAAAAATTTTTAAAGCAAAATTTAACCCTTTTTTAAAAAAATTTTAAATTTTTTCCCCCCAAAAAAAAAAAAAAAAGGGGGGGGGGGAAAAAAAAAACGCCTTTTTTTGGGGGGGGAAAAAATTGGAAAGGGGGTTTTTTTTTAAAAAATTAAATTTTAAAAAAAAAAAAATTTTCCCCCCTTTTTTAAAAATTTTTTAAAAAAAAAATTTTTCTTTTTAAAAAAGGGGGAAGGGGAAAAAAACCCCCCCCCCCAAAACCAAAGGGAAAAAGGGGGGGGCCCCCAAAAATTTTTTTTTAAAATTTTTCCCCCAAAACCCCCCCCCAAAAAAATTTTAAAGGGGGGGAAAATAAAAATTTTTAATTGGGGGTAATTTTTTAAAAAAAAAAAGGGGGCCCAAAAAAAAAAATTTAAAAAAAAAAAAACCCGGGAAAAAATTTCCCCCGGGGAAAAATTTTTTTTTGGGGATTTTTTTTTTCCCCCCTTTAAAAAAAAAAAAACAAAAAAAAATTTTTTTCCCAAACCCCCCAAGGGGGGGCCCCCTTTTTGGTTTTTAAAAAAAATTTTCTTTTTTAAAAAAAATTTTTTAAAAACCCAAAAAAAAAATTTAAAAAATTTTTTTTTTTTTTAAAAAAAACCCCTTTTTAAAAAAAAAAACCTTTTTGGGAAATTGTTTTTTTGGAAAAAAAACCCTGGGGGCCCCCCCCCTTTTTTTTAAAAAACCCCGGGCCAAAAACCCCTTTTTTGGGGGGTTTTTTAATTGGGGGGAAAAGGGGGTTGGGGGGGGGAAAAAAACCAGAAAAAGGGGAAACCAAAAAAAAAATTTTTTTTTTTGGGGTTTTTTTTTTTTAAAAAAAAAAAAAAAAAAAAATTGAAAAAAAATAAAAGTTTTTTTAAAAAAAAGGGGGGAAAAAAAAATTTTTAAAAAAAAAAACCCCCCTTTAAATTTTTTTAACAGTTTTAATTCCCAAAAAAAAATTTTTTTAAAAAAAAAAGGGTTGGTTTTTTTAAAAAGAATTTTTTAAAAAAAAGGGGGGCCCCCGTTTTTTTTTTAAAAAAAAAAGGGGGGGGAAAAAAAAAAACTCCGACTCCCCCAATTTCCCAATTTTTCCCAAACTTCCCCAAATGGACCCCGGCCCCCCCCTTTTCCAACCGGGGGGGAAAAAAAAAAATTTTTTTTCCCTTTTCCCCCCCCAAAAAAAAATTTTTAAAACCCCCCCCAAAAAATTTTTTTAAAAAAATTTGGTTTTTAAAAAAACCCAAAAAAAAAAAAAAAAAATTTTTTTTTTTAATTTTTTAAATTTTTTCCCAAAAAAACCCCTTTTAAAAAAAATTTTTTTTTAAAAAAAAAAAAATTTTTTTTTAAAAAAACCAAAAAAAAAATTTTTTTTTTAAAAAAGGGAAGAAAAAAAATTTTTTTCCTTTTTTTTTTTTTAAAATTTTTTAAAATTAAAAAAAGGTTTTTTTTCCCCCTTTTTAAAAAAAAAACCCCCCCGGTTTTTTAAAAGGGTTTTTTCCCAAGGGTTTTAGGCCCCCCCCCCCCCAAAAAAGGGGAAAAAGGAAAAAATTGGGCCAACAAATAAAAAAAGGGGAAAAAAAAAAAAAAAGGGGGGGGGGGAAAAAAAATAAGACCCCCGGGAAAAATTTAAACCAAAACACATTTTTTTTAAAAAAAATTTAAAAAAAAAAAAAAATTTTTTTTAAATAAAAAAAAAATTTTTTTTTTAAAAAAAAAATTTTTTTTTTGGGGCCCCATGTGGTTATTTATTGTTCCGCAATGCACAAGTCCATTTGTACCCATGATGAAGGGGGGGGGCCCTTTTTTTCCCCCAAAACCTTTGGGGGTTTTTTCCTTTTCTTTCGCAAATTTAAAAAAATTTTTTTTTTTTTTTTTTAAAAGGGGGGGTTTTGGACCCCGGGGGGGGCCCCTTTTTAAAATTTTCCCCCTGGCCCGGGGCCTTTTTGGGAAAAGGGCCCCCAAAAACCCCAAGGGCCCATTTTTTTTTTTTTCAAAAATTTTTAAAAAATTTTTTTTTTTTTTTTTTCCCCTTTTTAAAAAAAAATTTTTTTTTTTTTAAAAAAAGGGAAAAACCCCCCCCGGAAAAACCCCCTTTTTGGGGGGGGGAAAAAAAAAAAAAAAAAAAAAATTTTTGGAAAAAATTTTTTTTTCCCCCCGGGGGGGAAAAAAAAAAAAAAAAAATTAAAAAACCCAAAAAAAAAAAAAAAAATTTTTGGGAAAAGGGGGGGTTTTTGGGCCAAAAAAAAAAAAAATTTTGGGGGAAAAAAAAAAAAAAAAATTTAAAATTTTTTAAAAAAAAAAAAAAAAAATTTAAAAAAAAAAAAAAATTTAAAAAAACCTTTAAGGGGGAAAAGGGGGGGAAAAAACCAAAAATTTTGGGGGGGA